>JABFPQ010000813.1:0-10091 GCA_022817265.1 Masnerella sp. ZL-2020 | reverse complement strand
ATTAAAAAATTCGAAACATGAAATGGAAAACGGTAAAATAGCTATTGTCAGTGCAACAGGCTTCATTTCAACTGGAGTAAACTTTAAATTCAAAATAATTAATTCACCAGAAGAGAATCAATTAAATTCAATAATAATCAATTAGAAGCAATCTAAATGCTGGTACTAAAACTGAGTTTACATTCACATTATAATTAAAATCCAAATCGATAATAAATAATTGATAAACAATTACAATTATTATAAATAATTAACAATTTAGTTTTAAATAAGTTTTACGGATAAGAAAATAAATGTTTTTTTTTAATTTCATTGTTCCTAATACAAATAAAATTGCTTTTTAAAGATATTTAAATAAGTTACTTTGTACTTTGATTGAAAATATTTTTTTTTTGAATGATATAAGTTACAGACGATAAATAACTCGATAACTGTATCATAAATTGAAAAGATAACACGAGATTGTCATTGTTTTTGTAAAAATGGTCACACTTTTTAATTACTGAAGTTTTCGTTTTGGTCATTAATCTTTAGAGGAAACTAATTAAAATTATTTACCATTTACTCCAATTTAAGGGAGATAAACATATAAGGAATGAGAACTAAGATATGTCAAAGCAAAACATGGTAAATTTTTATGAAATATATATCAACACCCTACTAATATTTTTATGTAAAAAATTATCTTACTATAAATACATTTTTTTTTTCAATTTGATAAACTTCAATAATAAGGTTTTTTTAATTATAATTTAGTTGAAAAGTTTCCATGGTAAAGTAATCGGAAAACTAACAAAGATAACTTTCGTAGTTATCTCATTTTCAGCACACACTATGATGTAATAATAATATCTCAAAGGAAACCGAAACATTCGAATTTTAAAGTTTTCCTATACCTGTTTTAAAAGTATTAGCTATAGCTAAAAAGGGACAGAAAAGGTTCCCTTTAAAAATAACTGACAATGGAAAGAAAACAATGTGGATGACTGGCAAATTTTATGACTTTCGTCATTCAAATATCGATTTTTCTACTTTTATCCAGGAACGAAGCTAAAACATTTATTTACTAAAGTTTTATCTACGTCATTCTCAAGATTCTTAAAAAATTGCAATATTAAGTCTAATGCTTATCAAATATTGAACTAATTCTAATTTTACATTTATCGGTATACGTTTGGAATCAAGTTTATTATCTGATCTTCTGTCAAACATGTAAATAAGAAATCATATTTGATGAAATTTAGATTTCTTGTTAGATATTCATGTAGATTTAGCGAAGATTTGTGTCAGATTTAGTTCACGATTTTAAATTGAATCTTATCTTGTAAATTGATTACCATTAATAAAATAATATAAATATAATTTGGAATAAGAAAAATTCAATTAAAATCAATTTTGTGTTTGGTCCAGACAAATCAATCTTAGTTTTTTTATCTCAATTAAAATTAAAGAAAAAAAAGATAACATTTTTTTCAAATTGTATTTAATTTAGCTATTTGCTAAAATAATCAAATAAATTGTCATTAAATTTTTGCAGACAATTCTAATAATTGTTTATGCACATCTACTATGAAATATACAATTGTCTTATGATTCAAATACAAATAAAAATATATTTCTAGTTTTAAAATTCTACTTACATTAGTTGATAGTTGACTAGTTAAAGAATGAACTTTTTCCTGTGCATCCAAAAGTTCTCGACGTAATTTCCTGACTTCATGTGCCTGTTTTTCCTCAGCAGAACTGTACAAACTGCTCGCAGTAGAAACCAACGAAACCGAAGATCCATGAACTAAAAAGCAACAATACGTTTTATCAAAAAAATTATCACACAAATAACAATTTTTTTCTATTCCATAATTTTCTTACGAGAACTCGAGATATTAACATAACTTGAATCGTGATTATAATTTCATAAAAATATTGACTTCTGCGTTGTAAACTGAACCTACTTTCGTCATCTTTATGCATATGCTGATAGAGATTTGGAGGTCTCGTGGCGTGAGTAGGAGTAGGTGACGTTGGTTGCGACCAATGTTGACCAGGGCATCCTGCTGATCCAACTGGTACACTGTAATATGGTTCCACGCCAACACCCATTCCCATTCCAACTTCTTCGCCAACTGTAGACGAAGCTCCACTGCCTCGTGCCAACATCGATGGATACATTTTTTCACTTTTTGTTGATCTGGAAAATAAATTGAAAAATTGAATTTGAGTTGTTTTATTTAATTTGATTAATTAAAGTAGTAGATATTTATATTTTTATGGATTTTATGTCGTTTTTACTGAAACATTTTCATGAAAACATTATTTACTACACTTTTGAAAAATATCAAATTATTATTCATTGGTCTTTCAAAGAGTTCATTAAAACATTGTTTTTTATTTGAAAAAAATTAATGATTTTTTCATTAGGTATTACTAGTTGTTTTTTAGTCTAACTATGTATATGTGTGTGTTTCTTAAATTATTCGTTATATTGATTTTATAAAATAAAATAGTAATAGTTAGTAGTAACATATATAGTATATTAACAAACTGTAGAGTGAGAATTAAATTGTATTTCTCACCTAATAGAATTACTCCTATTTAATCTCGGTGGCGCAGGTGACCCAGTGGAATCTCTTTGATGCATTAGTAGTCGAGCATGTGTTAAACTGGATCTATGTGATCCAAGAGATTCCACACTGTCGGCTTCACAAAGTCCCATACCTGTAATTTCAATTAAAAAATACTTTTTTGTCATTTGTTATACATTTACAATGTAAATTCAGACATTTCTGTCACCTCTTTTAAAGAAAAGACTATTTCAACATTTTGACAAAAATTATTCTATTTTAAACTATCTTTGAGAAAAACACTTTTTCACATTCATATTATTTTCTTAGTTGCTATACTTATGACTTTTTTTAAAGTAGTTTTTTTCTTAAGACAGTTAAAAAAGATGTTTTCAGGTTTTTAAACTGAATCTTGGTAGGATTCAAATATTTTCGTTAATATTTTTTTTAAATAATTTTTTTGTTATAATTTGTACAGAAATATGTTTAAGGTTCGTCTGTTATATTTGTGATATTCACAATTTAATAACAGTTACAATTTAGTTGTGTTGTAAGTTCTAACTATTACATCACTCTAAAAAATGTTTCTGTATTTGCACACATTTTTCGTCAAATTACAAATCATCCGGTGAATTTTTAAACAAATTGTGTAAAATTGCACAACGTTTTGTGTATTTTTAAAGATTTTGGATAAAATTACACAACATTTGGTGTATTTTTACAGATTTTATGTAAAATTACCCAACATTCTTTAGCAACAACTTTTTTTAGAGCAATTTATAACATTTGACCAAATTTGAACTTCATAAATGTTTCACCTGCAGATCTGCCAGTTGGAGTATAAGTATTACTATGTCTCATCCACGAAGTGGAATATGGACTATTCGGAGCGTAATAACCCTGCAAATCTGGAGCTGCATAAGTGCTGCAAGTGTCGCTGAGACTTCCGTCCGATGGTTTTAATGCCCGTGGTGAAAACGAGGGAATCGAAGGGCTCGAGTTATTACCGCGATCTCGGTGGTGAGCGGAGGCGAAAAAGGCAGTGAATTCCGGGCTCCCAGGTTTTGGCAGACTTTGGGAACCTAAGATTAGTCGATCGCGAACCGATTGCGATAATTGGCTCGCACTGGCTCCGGTTAAACTGTAACTTTTGTAATGGTGCTGATTTGGTCCTGAATTTGCTTGTAAATCTGCTGTTGTTTGAGTTCCTCCGGAAACTTTAACCTAATTAAAGAAAATATTCATTTTTAGTCAAAAATTCAATAGTAATTATTTTTTTTGTAATTTTTTTAGTAATTTTTGTACATGTTTTAGATATTGATGTAATTTTGATGCAATTTTGATGCAATTTTGATGTAATCTTGATGCTTTTTGACGCAATTTTGACGTAATCTTGATGTAATTTTGGTATATTGAGGTAATTTACCTTAGTTCTTGGTACAGCACTAACTTGCGCTGTTCTCGTAGCTTCCTTATTTCCATTCTGTATTCCATTAGACGTAGCGCTTGTGCCAGCACTATGTCTTTTCACATATCCAAAACTCTGCGGCACGCCTCTAACTTTACTTCCGCTCGTAGATGTTCCAGAAGATACTTTTTGTGTTTTTTCGCCATTCGCATATTCTGCCATTGTTTGCTTTCTATGCTTATCCTGAAAATGTCAAAGTTAAAAAATTAATAGTTCAGTTAATTGCAAATTTGAATAAAATTTGAATTTATTATGTAATATTGAGTATTGTATTAGCATTTCAAATTAGAGATATGTGAAATAAAAGAATCTAGATTTGATTTATTATCTAACAACACGAAAAGTAATCGTGAAACATAAGTATGCATGCTCCACTTTTTACAATTAATAATATTAGAAGTTTCAAAGTGTGAAATTCAGCTGTTTTAAAGTTAATAAAATTAACAAAACAAAAAAAACAAAAAACCTAAGGAAACTAATAAATTTAACAAAACTAACAAAACTAACAAAACTAACAAAACTAACAAAACTTCGACCCTTCAATAAAAATCACCTGTGATTTTCTAGAAGGACATGGACTCGGTGGCGTAGCTTCTTTGTCCCGATCTCGGTCGCGAGCAGCGCCAGCCTCGATGTACTTCTTCCATTGTTGGCTATTGGAAGATATATTCGACGAACAATTGGATCCCGGCTGCTGCTTGAACGCTGAGTTTTCAGTTTGCTGCGAGCTGTCGGACTTCTTCACATGTTGGTGGTGATTGGGATGTTTCGAGCTGACGACTCGATAAACCAGATTGTTGTTCTGTTGGACACCTTGGGGGGTGGCCGACCCCGTGCCACCCCCCACGACAATGCCGCCACTGCCTGGCACCCTCTGCAAATAAAGATTAATAGCAAAATATAACAAGCGTGAATCAATAGAAATTCATCAGACTTATTGAAGGAATTCAATCAATATTTAGAGATAGTCATGAATGAATGAATGGTGTTGGATGTTCATATCCTAATAGTTTTTTTTTCCATTTGTAAGATGAGGAAAATGTTATTCGTAACTGTATATTCGTTTGAGATGGAAATTTTAGTAAATAATTGTTATTGTGTGAAATTTTTACAAGTCTATTTTGATTTTTTATTAATGTTTATTAGTAATGTTTATAATGTTTTTTATATTGTAGTTTTTTATGAAACCTTTTTTATGTTATGTAAAATGAAACAAATATCGAAATAAATTTATATTTGATGGAAATGTAATTTATCACCAATAGAATGATTTTACGAAATTTTTACACCTCAACTTTGATTTTTTATTACTGTTTTTTACAACTATTTTTTATATTCGTTTTTTTTAAACTTTTTTCACATTCTGCAAAATTAAAAAATTACTAAAATATATTAATGAGATGGATAAGATTAATAAGTTTTTTACTTGATGAATTAAAATGTGTATGTTTTTTTATTTACTTTATGATGAGAAGAATTGCTGTTATGATTTGGGGTACAGTTGATGGCGGGTATAGAGGCCAGGTCTTCAGCGGTTAAATCAGCCAATGCGTCGCTACCACCGCTGCAGCTCGCTAACAAGTCAGTCTGCGAATTATTTCCGATTGATATGCATCCCTCATTAGCTCTTACATGTATAGGTGGTCTTTTCGCGATCCGCCGAGACGGCACTACTTCTTTCAACCCCAATGGTTCTCTTCTCGAACCGCCGACATATCTGCAAAAAAACATCAGTTCAATGTTTTTATGTTTTCTTTATACAACACTCTTTTTTATTATACATATGTATAATTGGACGTCAATGTATTTAATCATTCGTTTCGTACTATATTACATAGTAAAAATAATGAATCTTTTTATTTCGTGTAGGGCCAACCGGGGTAATTGTGACACTCAACTTTTTACACTTGAATTGAAAAGAAAAAATTGTAATATTTATGTCAATGTATTCTTTAAGGTTGAAACTGTTAAAAAATCGTTAATAAAATGGAGAAACATTATTTTTAACATTAAACATCGATGTGTCATATTTACCCCATGATGTCACAATTACCACGGTTTACCCTATATTGTATATCGGTTTTTATGCATAAAAATTTTTTAATAAAAATAAGAGATTGATATCAGCAGAAATATATCAATATATTGTATATCATTTTTTATGCAAAACAAAATGTGGATTAGAAATATGAGACTGATAAATGAATATAAATATATGACTATATTTTATATTGTTTTTTAATACACAAAAAAATGTGTATTAAAAATAAGAAATTGATATATGAGTAGAAATGTATGAGTATATTGTATATCGTTTTTTTACACATATAAAAACTTGTAATAATAAATATTATATTGATATATGAGTAGATATATATGAACATATTTTAAATCGTTTTTAATACCCCAAAAATTGTATATTACAAGTATAAGAAAAATATTAATAAAAATATATGAGTATACCTTATGAGATTTTATTTATACAAAGACAAACTTTGAATTAAAAGTATATAATTTTGATATGAGTATAAATATATGACTATATGATATAACATTTCGTTAGCATAAAATAACACCCAAAATAAAAACATAAACTTCATATAATAAAATAAACAATTTTCTCTCATTAATAAAAAATTACCATATGGCCCAATAACTAAAACTAAAAAAAACCTCATTTCCTTTGTTCACCATACCCGAACCACCACATTTGCAAAATCCCCACCACATCATTTTTCCCCCACTCGACAATGAACAAAACCTCAACACAAACCAAAGTTCCTCATATTACCCCTAGTAATTGGTCTGTTATTTTATACCAGCAATAAAAAGAAAGCATAGTGGCCTATATACAGGTATACACGCGCAACGTCCTCTCCTTAATCTACACAAATATTGCAGTAAACTAAAACAAAAGAATCCGTATAAGCTCGGTTCTATCACTTGGTTCCGCTCCAACACAAAGAATACGAGTCACCCTCCTCGTTGTCCAATCCGCAGGATTAGTTACAAAAGAATGACTGGCCTCGCTATTTGATTTGAACACTTAAAGGTGGTCGGCGCACGCGCACTCGCGACTTTTTTTTTGCAAACAATGCCGGGCGCACAAAGACCCACAATTTATTATTACTACTTTTTTCAAACAATAACTAGGAGTATCCCAAACAAAAATTTGGGTTTTTTTTGGTGCTGGGACTTCTAGGACCAACTTGGTCCCAGATGGATTTTGGAAAAATTAGGGTATTTTGAGCGCGTTTTTTGGGGATTTGGGTTTTTTTGGGAAAGGAATATTTTACCTCGCAGCGAAACACTAATCCGGCATTTTGAGTCGAGGCTGCCGAGCGTTTGATGTTGACGTGAGATCGCGCCACCGGAAGCAGTACTGCATCGATCGCACCCTGACGTCATGCTCGACAAATACGCAGGCTCAAACAAAACTTCAATAATTGGCACGCGCACCGCCACCCCTGACAACCACCGCTGTTTAGCGACATCTGCTATCCGAACCCTTAACTTTTTTATATTCAAATTCAGTTTGCCTGATTGCTGCGATAACGTGATTCATTGCTATTTTGCACGTTATCGTCCTATTTAACTAGTTTTGCGAAATCAATTCTTCATTGTTTAACTTTTGTTAGTCTGTGATTTAATTAAAATATTTCATTATACAATTAGTTGGTTTTTAATCGTTTATAAACTTCATTTGTAGAATTTTGAAGTTCTATTTAAATCATGATTTTAGTACTGTTATGGAATTCAAATTTGGAGTCAAATATTGATGAAAAGAGGTTTTTTGAAAATATTTTCTGTGTAATTTCATAAAATATGTTTTTTATGAAATTTGTGTTCAAAACGAGATGAAAAAAAGATTTTTGTAAAACATTTTATGTTTAATTTCATAAAATATGTTTTTCATCAAATTTGTATTCAAATCCTGATAAAAAAGGAATTTTGTAAAACATTTTATGTTTAATTTCATAAAATATGTTTTTCATCAAATTTGTATTCAAATCCTGATAAAAAAGGATTTTTGTAGAACATTTTCTGTGTAATTTCATAAAATATGTTTTTCATCAAATTTGTATTCGAATCCTGATAAAAAAAGGATTTTTGTAAAACGTTTTCTGTGTAATTTCATAAAATATGTTTTTCATCAAATTTGTATTCAAATGCTAATAAAAAGGATTTTTTAAAACAAATTTCCTTGTAATTCCATAAAATATTTTTGTTATCAAATTTTTATCTAAATCATAACTTAAAATAGATTTTTTCGCACTTCTAAAAATTTGCACTTTTTTACTACATATTTTTGCATCTAAACCACAATAAAATACATTTTTTTAAAACTTATAATAATCTTATACTAAAATTTAAAATTTTGTCAATTCATCTTTTATACTTTTGCCATTATTTTATCCTCCACATTCATTCAATTTGTCGACCAGCAATTTGCTTCATTTCATTAATCATACATTTCTCCACAGCCTCGAGACTTCAAGAACAAAATCTCAAGTTCATTGTGCGCTTTTGCTAGCTTTTACCCAAATATAAACGCTCGTCCCAACACACTCAAACATCGAACAACTCACATGCCAACTACTCAAACCATATGTGCGTGCGTGCGTTCGAGTACAAATATACGCACGCTATCATAAGCTCATGCACGTTGCCACATAAAGAAATTCCCTTCGACCTTTTTACTGCAAATTCGTGTAACGCCTGTAACGTACTTTTTTATACTCTGTAATTTTCTATAGGAGTTTAACTTAACACGCGGAAACGTTTAACTCGAACGATTTTCTTAATGTAGGTCGTTATTTTTATTAATAGAGTAGCTTGAAATGTTTAAATATTTAGGTAAAAGTTTAGGGTAATAATATTTGCATATAAATAATTTCATGTTTTGAATAAGTAACAATAATTATGAATAAGTAACTTTATGTATATATTGTTAAATTAATATTTTGTTGTTTATTTGAATTTTTAAATTTCTATAGTATAAAATTGAAGATTTATATTTCTAAATCAATCTTTTTGTTTATAATAATAATAATAGATAGATTTTATTTACTTATAAAAATATAATTGTTGTAGCAAAGACATTCTAAAACTGAGGCTACAAAAGTGTCTTAAATTAAGAAAGTACCAAAACTAACGAAAGTACCAAAACTAACGAAAGTACCAAAACTAACGAAACTAACAAAACTAACAAAACTAACGAAACTACCAAAACTAATATAACTAACGAAACTAATGAAACTAACGAAACTAACAAAAACCAACAAATTTAGAGAAAAGACATCAACGTCTTAAATTAAGAAACTTTTGTAGCTTCAGTTTTTACACTAACTATAAATTTTCTGTTACATTTTTCATACCATTTCATAATGAAATTTGACTATGTTAATTTTTTATTTCTTCTAAGTTCGTGGAACTAAAATTTTGACTCACCTTTCTTGTTCAGAACTATAAGCGATTCGACGCGTGTAATACGAGGCTCCACTTTCCGACATATAACCATCGCACGAATCTGATAGTGTTCTGGTTTCGGTGTTCACGCCACTGCGAAGAATCTCGCCGTCACTCAAGTAGCCCGCAGCGATATCAACGTCCGCGTAGTCATGGTTCACGATATGAGTCGACGAGGAGTGCAAAATTGTATACTGTCGAGCGTTCGTTCTGTTGGGCAGAGTTTGCAGTCCTCGAGGACCTGGAGTGTAACCTCGTAAAAGCGGTTCCATGGGCTTTATGCACATTTCGTCTTCGTCGTCGGCGTTTGGTCCAAGGCTGTTTGTGTTTTCTGTTTGTTCCTGTAATTTTAGGAAATGGAGTTTTTAGTGAGATGAAAAGAGAGATGAGTTTCAAGTTTTAATGATGTTCGTATTTTTCTGTGTGTGCCTAAAATTTTAGAAAATAGACTTTGTAGAGAGACAAGTTTTAATGATGTTCATATTTACGTTTGAGAATGAAATTTAGATGCTTTCAAGTTTGGAAAAATGTATATAGTGGAAGTTTTTTAGTTAAGTTAAAAAAGAGAAGTTTTAGAAAGTTTTTTAAGAGTC
>JABFPQ010000812.1:0-10098 GCA_022817265.1 Masnerella sp. ZL-2020 | reverse complement strand
GTGGGAGGTTTCAGTAACCCCCCTGAAATACCAGGACTTGCTCATTTTTTGGAACATATGGTTTTTATGGGTTCGAAAAAATACCCAAAGGTATTATTATTAACAAATAAGTCTACAACTTGTACATTACAAAGTTGGCAAGGACTGAATTATTCTCATGATTTTTTCCATCAGGACAATTTCCAACAAGACTTTTTTGATCGGGACAATTTCCATTAAGACATTAAATATTTTGAAAATTTTCAGAATCTTACATTTTTCATATTGAAGATGTAAAAAAAAATGTTTGATTCTGAAAAATTTAAAAATATTTAATGTCTTATTAAAAAAGGCTTATTGGAATTTGTCCTGATGGAAAAAGTCTTGGGGATAATTCAGTCCTTGCTACAAAATTTAATATTATATCCTTATTCAACTGCGTTTACAGGAAAATGAACTAGAATCTTACCTAAACAAAAAAGGTGGCCATGACAACGCATGGACAGAATCAGAAACCACAACTTTTTACTTTGAAATTCATGAAAAGTATTTAGTGGGGGGATTGGATCGTTTTTCACAATTTTTCATCAGTCCTCTGATGATGAGAGATGCTATTTCAAGGGAAAGGGAAGCTGTCGACAGTGGTAATGTTGTTAAAAAAAAACAATTAAAAAATAAATATTAATTCAAGATTATAATTTATTGATTTTTTTATAAATAATAATCGTCAATCATTTCTTCGTAGAATTTCAAATTGCAAAACCGAGAGATGAATCGAGAAAAGAACAAATTCTCTGCACTTTGGCTAAAGAAGATCATCCAGTTCGAGTTTTCCAATGGGGAAATGAAGTTTCATTGAAAGACAATGTTACAGAAGACACATTATATGAAGAATTGCACAAATTTCGAGAAAGACATTATAGTGCACATCGAATGACACTTGCTATACAAGTATAAACAATTTTTTTTTAAATTTTCTAATACTATATTGCATAAAAAATTCAATTTCAACAGTTCAATAAAATTTTCCAATAATATATTGTTTTATTATAATAATTTTTGTTATTTTGGAAAGTTTACTTTTATTTGTAAGCAAAATTGTAAAAAAATTTCATTGCTTGTTTTTTAGGGCAGATTAACTTTGGACGTTTTGGAAGATTTAGTAATAAAATATTTCTCAGAAATTCCAAGCAACAATTTACCACCTCTCGACTTTTCTCCATTCAAAGGTCCAGAAGCATTTTGTTCTCCTAGTTTTCACAAGATAATCAAAATGAAAGCAGTTCAGGACATAAGAAGGGTAATTTAAAAAAATTAAAACAATTAGTGTGTACATTCAAATTTATTAATTTTATTTTTTAATTAATTATTTGAATGTCCAGCTTGAATTTATATGGATTCTTCCATCTTTATTACATCTTTACCGAAGCAAACCCCTCGATTACATAACATCCATAATCGGTCACGAGGGCAAGGGATCATTAATCAGTTACCTGCGAAAGAAAAAATGGTGTCTGGAATTATGCTCTGGAAATGACGAAAGTGGTTTCCAGTTAAACACCATGTACTCTATTTATATGTTGAATGTAACTTTGACTGATGAAGGTTTGGAACACATTGAGGATATTTGCAACGAAGTTTTCTCATATTTGAATATGCTGAAACGAGCTGGTCCTCAAGAGAGAATTTATCAGGAACTTTTTAAGATCGAAGAAATGTCCTTTAGGTAGATAAATTTAATTCAGACTCTAATTTTGGAAAAATATTTAAAATATTGAAAAAAATTTCTTTTTTTGGTAAATAAAGTTACAAAATAATTATTTTGTAATATCTAAATTAACATTTTTGGTACCATCTTTATTGGACGAATCGTTAATGATAATCTTTTATTTTATTTTTGACGTCAGTGTTGCCAACTTAAATTTTAAAGTTACTTTTAAATGGTAGTTTCTTGAATTGAATATTAGGTTGGTACACATGTATATATACCTCAACGAAATATATGTCAATACGTGTATTATTATATACAGCCTAATAAATAAATAAATCAATAAATACAATTTTCCCAGATTTGAAAAAGAACTATGTGCAGTGGAAAACGTGGAAATGTTAAGCGAAAACATGCACTATTTCGAACCAAAAGATTATCTACAAGGCAGCAGTTTGTTTTTCGAGTACAATCCCATTGAAATTCAACGTTGCATGGACGCCCTGGATCCGAAAACTGTGAACATCGTCATCCAGAAAAAGCATTTCGACAATGAAAATTTCGACAAAGTAGAACCCTGGTTTGGCACCGAATACAAAGAAGAGGAAATCCCCACGAAATGGGTTGAAAATTGGGAGAAAATGGAACCCAGGCCCGAATATTATTTGCCTGAACCGAATATATATATCGCCGAAGATTTTTCCATGGTTCCTTTACCGGAAAATATACCTAAGTATCCAGTAAAGATTTTCGAAGATGAAAAATTGGAAGTGTGGTTCAGAATGGACCCGAAATTCAGGCTGCCAGATGCTTGTATCAGGGTCAAATTGGTGACAAATTTGTTGAACCAAAGTGTTGAAAAGTTAGTTTAATAAATTATTATTAAATTTTTTTATTATTTAAACATTCAATACAACAACAACAAAAAAACAACAACAACAAAACAACAACAAACAAAAAAACAACAACAAACAAAAACAACAACAACAAACAAACAAAAAACAACAACAACAAAATATTTATTTTATTAATTTTTATTTTTTTCAGTTGTGCAATGGGTGACCTCTACTTAAAAGTCTTAGTTTTACTCTTAATTGAAGAACTTTATCCTTCAATTACTGCGAAATTGGAATATAAAACTTTGGCGACGAAAAAAGGACTGAGATTCGATTTCTATGGATTTAATGAAAAAATGCCAGTAAGATACTAATAAAATTATTATTATAGTTATTAAATTTTAAATACATTTATATTTGAAATTTTTTTTTTATTTTTTCAGCTTCTCATGACAACTCTAATGAAATATGTAGCAGATTTTCCAAAAATCGTTCAGGAAGATATGTTTAATATCATCAGGGAACGAGAAATCAGACTATATTACAACCACTTCTTAAAACCTAAAAACTTGACTAAGTTAGTATTCATTTAATTTTTCTTTTGATTTTCTCGTTTCAATCAAAACCATCCACAAAAATTGATTTTGCTCAAAAAATTGCAAAAAAATCGCAAAAATTTTGAAATTTTTGAAAAATTTTTTTGCGTATTTTCAACATTTTTTAGTATTTTTTCACGTTTCAGACGTTTTCCAGTCATTTGGAATTAAAATCGAAAAAAAAAATTTTTGGCCCCAAAAAAGTGTCAAGGGGTACCCCTTCAGATTTTTTCAAAATTTCGAAAAAATTTTTTTTTTTAATTCTTGACGTTTTTTGATATTTTTTTCCTTAAAACCCTGTATTTATACGGAAAAACTATAAATTCGACAGAAAGAATTCAGATCGGCTGAGCAATCGCCTAAAAATTATGAAAAATTTTCAAAATTTTCAAAATTTTGAAATGAAATTTTTTGACGAAATGTTGATTTTTATTAGTGTTTTTTTTTTTTATTTTTCAGACTGTTTTAAGACATTTGAAACCGATATCTAAAAAAAAGACCACAAAAATTTAATTTATGCCTAAATACTGCCCAAAACTTGACAAAAACAGTGAAATGTTTAAAATAATTTTCCAGAAAATAAATAACTATATCTAATCTACCAAAAGAGAAAAACACGACATCATTCCAAACTAAGAAAAACCCTGATAACATTTTTCACTCCGCCAAATAGATATCCCAAATAATAATAACTCACTCCAATTACCACGCCAAAAAAAATCGCAAAAAATTCCCTATAAACTAATTTACTATAAAAGTAAAACTGCACATGCTAATGACCCGAACAAGTCCCCGACCGCAAAATAAATAACGCCAACTCCCGGCATAATTTGCTCCCAACAAATTGCGTCGAGCGTTCGAATCGAATTCACCTGCATTAATTTCGCTGAATTACTAAAAAGCATCCTCCGCTGCGTAAAAAATGCGGCGAGTTATGCTAATGTTAACCACACGATACGCTCATTAGCAACACTTTCGTCCGCACTTCAATTATATAAATGTTATATTGAATCGTTAAAGAGTTAGTGGCCATAAAAAAAAAGCTCCCAGGACCGGTACTTTACGATATCGCGATTCGCGTCCGAATCTTCGCGCTTTACGTAACGGAACCGTAATGATAATCGTCGGAAAAACGCGGGACAATTTACTTGCGCAATCTACGATGTGCGATTCATTTCGTAATCGGCTTTATTAATAAAACAAACCATAATCCCATAACGCGTTTGTCAATTTTCATTAAATTTATCGCGATTTGTTCGCGACCCAATCATCCGCGTTGCAATTTATGCAATGTTTATTGCACAATTGTGTCGTTACGAAAGTTATTCGATTATTTTGAAATTTGATGAAAAGTTGCATGGATGGGAAGGAATGAGAACATTTTTCGTGAAATTTTAGTTGGTGAATTATGATTTTACAGAAAGATTTCGATATTTTCTAAGCTTTTTCATTTTTTGAGATGTTCAGAGGAAATGAAATTACTAAAACGATAAAACTAACAAAATTGTAGTGAAAATCATAAAAAGAAAGAGAACTAATGAAATTCAGAAAACTAACGAAACTGACTGGATTAACGAAACTGACCAAACTGATGACAAATCTAACAAAATTGATTAAATTAACCAAACTGACAAAATTGCCGAAATTGACAAAACTGACAAAATTGATGACAAAACTGACAAAATTGATGACAAAACTGACGAAACTGATGACAAATCTAACAAAATTAATTAAACTAACAAAACTGACAAAATTGATGAAATTGACAAAACTGACAAAATTGATGACAAAACTGACGAAATTTACAAAAATGTCAAAACTGATGGAATGGAAAAAATTAATAACATTGATGACCAAACTGACTCAACTGATAAAACGAACCTAACAAAACTGACGGAACTAACAAAATAGACAATACTGAAAAAACCGACAAAATTGATGACAAAACTGAAGAAATTGACCAAACTTACAAAATTGGTGACAAAACTGACTAAAATTGACCAAACTGACAAAACTGACAAAATTTATAATAAAACAGACGAAAGTGACATAACTGACAACATTAATGACAAAACTGACAAAATTAATGAGAAAACTGACTAAACTGATAAAACTGACAAAATTTATAAGAAAACTGACTAAACTGATAAAACTGATAAAATTTATGAGAAAACTGACTAAACTGATAAAACTGAAGAAATTAGCAAAACTAACAAAATTGATGACAACACTGACTATACTGATAAAACTGATAAAATTGATCACAAAACTGAAGAAATTGACAAACCGAACAAAATTGGTGACCAAACTGACAAAACCGACAAAATTGGTGACCAAACTGACAAAACCGACAAAATTGATGACAAAACTGAAGAAATTGACTAAACTTACAAAATTGGTGACAAAACTGACGAAATTGACCAAACTGGCAAAACTGACAAAATTCATGATAAAACTGACGAAATTGACAAAACTGACAACATTAATGACAAAACTGATAAAATTGATGACAAAGCCGATGAAATTGACAAAACTCACACAACTGTCAAAACCGACAAAACTGACAAAACTAAATTCAAAATACTAACAAAATTTTGAAAAAATGTTTATCATTTTTCATTTAAACAAATTTTCTCCTATAACCAGATAAACTCTAAACACAAAACACAAACTTTTGAAATAATTCATCCGTTTTATTGCAGCGGCGTATTTTACGCCGACTTATTAATCAGGAATCCGTTTTTGTTAGCAAAATTATCGCGCAAATCTCTGATCGAATAATGGTTATTATTCCGCGTAATTGCACGAAGGTGGAACAGAGACAGCGGTTTCAATTGGTACCGCGTGGAAACATTATCGTCGGGCGGCGCTAAGGCATGAGAAAATGCCGATTACCCAATGAAACGTATTATATGGAAGAAGCTACCGTAAGCGACGAAAAAATGCTAGTTGCAAAAGTGCAGTTATCGTCGGCGATTCGCGTTTGCTCGCTCGGATCTCCGGTGGTAATGACGCGACTAATGACAATTAGAGAAATGTTTTTGCGCCACCAGATTAGGCTAATTACAGGTGTATCGTTTAAGCGAATCGAAATTATTTTGAATTGCCATTGGGAAACTAATTGTGATTAACGTTGAAGTTACGGTGATTATTGTTAGTTTGTTACCGTACGGTAATGGTGTAATAAAATTAGTAGAGGTGAAAAATTGTAATGTAAGCAATGGGGGTTTTATGGGGGTTTTTATTAAAAATCGGATAAAATGAAGAAATTTGAATATGAGACGAAAAAACTATTAAAATTCAAAAAAATAATAAAAACAAATGATAAAATAAATGATAAAAAATTGAAAAAGAACAAATTTGAATCATAGAAATAAATTTTTGTCAATTTTTGCAAAAATTGAAAATCAATACTACTGCAAAAAATAACACTTTTTTGCTAGTTCGAAAAATGAAATATGAAGTCAAAGTTGAAACGAAGATTAATTTTGATGGAAAGTGACTGCAGGAGTTGGCGAAATGTCGTCGAGTTGACACTTTTGATCCCGACGAGGGAAAGCCTCGGAATTACGTTTGCTCTTACGTGGACTTGCATTTTCCCAGCCACTTTCTACGAGGTGCGTCTCCACTGAAAGTTTTTCAATTAACGCAGCCACTGTACCAAATAAAAAATTACTCTTTTTCTATCAAAAACATAAAATAACAAATTTCAAAAACGTAATACCATTAAAAAAATTAACAAAATTGAAAAATTCATAAAAATCTAACAATTTCTCATGAGTAACAAAAATACAAAATTTTCTTTACAGTTTTTATAACTACAAAAAAATGTCAGTTTTTGTATGATTTTTTTTAATATGTTTTTTTTTCAATAAATAAATTTTCAACAAAAATCGTAGTTTTTTTATCCTTGTTAGTTTTTTCTGTTTTTTCGAAAAAAAATTTTTTCAACTCGTTAGGAAATGATTTCTGATGATTGATTTTCGAGGCAAAAGTTTTTATAACACAAAGTTGTGTTATAAAAGATACATTGTTGCATACTAATTGGAGACAAACACGCGACTTGTTCGCGCGACTTAATTGCCCGCTTCTTCCCAGTTCCCAGTTCAAACACCGTTTTCTTGCTCGGGCGTGTCTTGAGCGCACCAAATTACAGCTATTTCGCTAATTAGTGCACCATTTATGCGCGTATTATTATACATTTTTACTTTGTATGATGCCAAATAAACTTCACTTTTTTAATCCTAATGCATCTTTTTTCGAAATTTGTTCAATTTTGAAAACAAAGAAAAACTGTCAAAACTGATAAAATATGTTAAAATTACAAAATTGAAAAAGTCTGTTAGAATGACGAAACTGCTAACAATTGTAAAAATGACAAAATTGAAAAAGTCTGTTAAAATGACAAAACTGCTAACAATTGTAAAAATGACAAAACTGATCAAATTTGTTTAAATGACAAAACTGATAAAATTGGTCAAAATGACAAAACTGATAAAATTTGTCAAAATGACAAAACTGATACAGCTTGTCAAAAAAACAAAACTGATAAAGTTTGTGAATATGACAAAACTGATAAAATTTGTCAAAATGACCAAACTGATAAAATTTGTCAAAATGACAAAACTGATAAAATTTGTCAAAATGACCAAACTGATAAAATTTGTCAAAATGACAAAACTAATAGAGTTTGTCAAAAAGACAAAGCTGATAAAAATTGTCAAAATGACAAAACTAATAAAGTTTTTCAAAAAAACAAAACTGATAAAGTTTGTCAAAGTGGCAAAATTGTTACAAGTTGAAAAAATGACAAAACTGATAAAATTTGTCAAAATGACAAAACTGATAAAGTTGGTCAAAATGACAAAACGGATAAAGTTTGTCAAAATGACCAAACTGATAAAGTTGGTGAAAATGACAAAACTAATAAAGTTTGTCAAAATGACCATACTGATAAAGTTTGAAAAAATGACAACCCTGTTAAATTTAAACAAAATGACGAAACTCATAAAATTTTTCAAAAAGACAAAACTGATAAAACGTTTTGTCATTACAACAAAAAAAGACAATATTATTATATTTATAACATTCATCATTTCAATACAATTTCTCTATTAAAAAAAAACATAAAATTGTATATTATTCTCCATGAAAAAAATGCGGAAAAGATAAAGAAAATCGTCCGAGACCTTCTGATGGAATTTTCGCGTCGGTTCGTCAAAGTGGACTGTTTATTCCCGGCGACCGAGCAGAACGACCGGGGAGAAAGGTGCGACGAAAATCGCGCAAAAGCAGCGGAACGCGCGAAATTATCCTTGACAGGCGACGCGTTCGGCCGATTGTCCTTGCGTATCCGGAAACGCGGCGGCGCGTTTTTCCGTATTCTTGCGCTTATCGCGTGACCGCGGCCGCGCGTAACGCGCGTTTACACGGCTGGAAGCGCGCCCGCGTTAACATATCGCCGGCATCTTATCGAATCCCATCGGAGAGGCCGTTTACACTTTTTTCCGCGGGGCCTGCTTTTTTCCTTTGTTACACTTTTTTATCGTTCTCGAGACCACGAGTTTTAGAATACAATATGAACTGCGTTTCCGCGTTTTTTGCTTCGGAGTTTTTGAACCGAATTCTCGGTATAAATTTTCAGATTTTACGAAAATAGAAAAGAATTATAGACTGTAAATTTAAGTAAATGGTAAAATTAAGAAAATTATCAAAATTGATAAAAGGACAAAACAGACAAAACTACCAAAATGGACAAAATGGCAAAACAGATAAAACTACTAAAATGGACAAAATGATAAAACTACCTAAATTAACCAAATCATCAAACAAGAAAAACTATCAGAAATGACAAAATGACAAAACAGACAAAACTACCAAAATGGACAAAATGACGAAACAGATAAAACTACCAAAATTGACAAAATGATAAAACCAACAAAACTGACAAATTTCAGGAATGGAATACATATAAAAAGAAAAATAACTCACTTTATATTCTAACGTAACAAATCCATATCAAGATAAAATTTTCCAACTTTCCAATTAATATTACGAAATTCACTCAGAATTTTAAACCCCACGTCATTACAATAAATTGCTCAACGGTCGAAAAATCGTTCAACATCTCAGTGTTTGCAACGTTAGCACCAACAAACCAATGAGATACCTCGCACGGCCCATAAACCGCGTAATGCGAATGCGAGGAAAATTGATTTGAATAACGCCGCGCTTACGGAATTCATTATTCGCGAATAAAAAAGGCGCGTTTTATATGAATTGCATATCGCGCGAAAGTCGGTTAAATATTTGTATTTAGATCGTATTACATCAATACATATTTTTTAGACATAATTCATAACTTATTACATTATATGCAAATCGGCGAAATCAATGCATTTTATCTGTCGGAATAAATCGTTTCTTATTCACAAGCGAGTAAATGAATTACCTTTTTTTAGCCTTTTAATTGATTGGTGATTTTGTGTATTCAAATCGCGATAAGTTATAAATTATGGTTAATAAATTATGTTTTAATGTATGGGAACTCGTAAATATGAGATAATTGACGGAGAAATTTTTGTTTTTGAGTTAATTAAATTTCCACAAAAATGATAAAATAATTGTTAGTTTTATCATTTCGTTATTTTTTCATTTTTATCATTTCGTCATTTTTATTCTTTTGTCATTTTCATTATTTGGTCATTTTTATCATTTCGTCACTTATATCCTTTTGTCAATTTTATCATCATATTGTTAGTTTTATCATCTCGTCATTTATATCCTTTTGTCAATTTTATCATATTGTTAGTTTTATCATCTCGTCATTTTTATCCTTTCGACAATTTCATCATTGGGTCAGTTTTTTCATTTCGTCATTTTTATCCTTTTGTCAATTGCATCATTTGGTCATTATTATCATTTCGTCATTTATATCCCTTTGTCAATTTTATCATTTGGTCAGTTTTTTCATTTCGTC
>JABFPQ010000811.1:0-10100 GCA_022817265.1 Masnerella sp. ZL-2020 | reverse complement strand
AATCAGTTTGCACACGTTCAATATGGTTACATTAGACTTTGATGTTACATTTTTTAACGAAAGAAGTTTTTTCTGGAGCCCATTATATTTGTTGAAAAAAGATCGTTTCCGAATGATGGTTTTTGCGGTGTCAAGCTGTGTTCTCAAAGAAATCATCCGAAATCATGAACGAATTATTATATTTTAAATAAAAACTCAAACCGAGTAGATAACCGTTCTGCATGAAAAAAATCCTTTTTAACAAAGTTGTAACCCTGTAAATTTTGATTTCAATTTTATTACTCTAAAAATCGGTCTTCAATTGGCCATAAAAAGTTTTGCTAGCAAATCCACTCTGAAAAATGAAGTTTTACTTGTAGTTGCTTGTGAAACCCTTTCAAAAATTGAAGTTTACTTTTAAAATACTTGCTTTATATACAGTATACCTTTGATGCACTGTATAAAAATATAATCATAAAAATGCATAAAAATCTCTCATAAATAAAAATTATTTTATTTTCAATATCATTAGATATACTATCAGATGATAAGGTTCTTTAAAGTTTACACAGAACCAATTCTACATAGAAATGGTTTAGACTAAATCGACAAACCGAAATATCAACTGACATTAATCGCGGAGTAAAATGAATCGGCCTAAGCTAAATATTGATTGAATTTAATTAATTTTGGATTTCGGTACGTGTATTTGCGTTTCCAGTGATACATTAAAGAGCGAATAGTAGAAAATTGATCGGTCGACTCAACAATCAGGGATATCTAGTGGAGCCTTATTTCGGAGTGAAATGTTTTGAACTGTATCTGAATTCGCTTTAAAATATTCCTCGGCGTATTGGTGTAGCAAGAGTCGATAGCTTCGAACTCGCGAGTAAGAGCTTTAGGAACATAAAAGGGTCGTTCAAGATGCACAACTTGCCCTATCTACTCTCAAGCATTGGAATCTTCGAAGACTCTTCTCGTGTTTGGGAGAAGAAACTTCTTTTTTGCATACACCCTGCGCTGATATTCGACTGCAGTCGGAGGAAAATCGCTTTACGCACGCAGTTTCGCCCAACGGCTTGAACTGATTCAATTAGATCTAACGATTATTATTGTCTGAAGAATATCAATCAAATTTCCAACTGCTGAGGCCAGAATATCGGTACTAAGTTGCTATTTGCATTGTAAAATTATTTTGACGATCGATTTATGGTGAATATAATATAATGCCCTCCAGTTCTATTATATCTATCGTATCGTGGAATATTAAAACTTCCGTCATTAGATAGTATTATACACAAACCTTTATTTCAAATCCGAATTTTTTCAATAGTTATATAAACATTGTAGAACACAGTAGTTATCTTGGCTAAATATTAAAACGGTTTTACTTTTCAGTCAAAATTTATTTTCTTGCGCCAAAAGTATATTTTTGTGAGTGTACACTCCAGAAAAAAGTGTTTTAATCCAAACATTTTTGTAGTCACTTTTAAAACATTTTGAAATTGTTTGCATTTAAATCGATCTTTTTAACACATGAAACACTTTAAATGTTTTAGAAATTAAACACTATTTTTTGCTGTGTATTTAATTTCGATTTGAAAAACTACATATTTCAGTGGAGTTTTTGCAGTCAAAAAAAAGAACATAATCTTTTGTGTGGCATTTACTCTTATCTGAAAATTTAAGCGCTGGAAACGTAATGCGTTGCGCTCAAGCGCAGCCTTAAGTATCGTAAATTAATAAGTAATTTTTTTCTTGCGCGCAATAAGCACTCGGAAGCATAACTTATTTAAAAGCGCGGAATGCCGCACGCTGAAAAAGAAGTGAGCGCGACCTTAATATTGTATGCGTTGCGGATTTCGTATAATGCGTTGCAACTTGAGAAATGTAACACGGTTAATGCTATATTACAATTATTTTATTATTTCCCTAACAAAATCATGTAAATCTAGTGAACGTGGTCTACAGCTGAGTACTACTTTAATTGTTGGATAAATAATGCGCCTGAGCGTGCTCGGACTTCAAATGCCGGATTGCAGTTGCGACAGCGACAGAACCGACTTACCATAAATAAACACGGCATTTTTGTTCTAATGCATGCATTTATAATGACAAAAACTACGACCAAATAAATTTTATACGCAAGCGAAAACTAAATTCAGTATTGGAAAAACAAATGCGGTAATTCTTGTTTGCATTAAAGAAACTTTTAACAATTCAGTGTCCAAGGCCATTTCATTTTTCAACATAAAATAATGATTATATTCGTGACGTCAAATATTATCATTAAGACAAAATGAAAACATACTCGTACGAAATATTTTAACACATCGAAAAATTAATTTCGAAAAATGATTTAGAATTGGTTTTTTAGAAAGCTCATTTTCAAAATATTTCATCTTACGTTACGCTTTCTTTGAGAAAAGAAAAATGATTATTTTAGCGCGAAGTGAAAGGAAAAGACGGTGTCAATAAATGAGTGTATAATTCGGCGGACCAACAAGAAAGTCGGGAAAAAGCAGGGGAGGGTAGTTTGTCGATGGCCTTTCTCGAATCTGATATCCGGTACGTGCTTAAACTCCAAGTAGAATAGTATACGTAGCGGCATACGTAGCTACAGTCGGGCGGCATACGTATGCTACTAAAACATACTCGTTCCAATGGCCCGACGATATTTAGTATGCAAGCGACGCGCAAAACAGATTAACTTAGTCATACTAACGCGCAGAAACAGCTTTCAGGTGGCTTTTGTTCTTGCCATAAAGCTGACTTTATTCGATTGAGCTTACTGCTCGAGTGCTACACTTCGACGTACACCCACACATTACACCCGAGATAACGGCGAAAAAAGACGACCAAGTCCCGTTTAACATTCAATACTGCAAATTGACCACGAATGTATAAGTATCGCTATTTTGCACGAGCAACAATTAGAATCCGAAACTTTGGACTGAGTTCCAAAAAGACTTTCTCGCAAAATTATGTTTGTTGACAAATTTAACGGAATTGCTGTTTTTGCATAAACATATACATATGAGATTTTCGTTTGTCTTGTAAAACAAAATTCAAAAAGACGTACTTTGTTTCATGTAAAAGACGTTTTATTTAATTCGTTTGACTTAAATAAAGTTATAATTTAGCACGTGGCTTAAATTTTTTTATTTTTCCTGTATTTTTAGGTACGTTTGATCTCAGTTATGATGTAACTAATGAAGTTTATTGACCTCCGATTTGGAGTTAAAAATTTACAGCTTCAGTTAAAAATTGCGGCAGAAAAGCCCCAGTTCAAATAAAATTTTTGTTTCAAGATTTTTTATAGGAAAATGTTTTTCTGAGTGTAATTTTAACCAAATTATGATCGTACTAATGAAGATTATTGACTTCTAATTTTGAGTTATCTTCACCAGTTATTTTTGTATGAAATGTGTTTCCATCTTTAAAAATGAATCTCTTTACACAATTTTAATCACAATCTATTTATATGTGGTATATGATAGATATATTGAGTCACAGCAAAAATAGAGCCTCAATCGTTAAACATTAAAAGTGTTAAAAAAATAGGTTAAAATTCAAAACACTTCAAAATGTTTCAAAAGTGTCTACAAAAATGATTAAATTTAAAAACTTTTTGGAGTGATCTTATATATATAATATACACTAAAAAATTGAAATCGTTTCCGAATTGTTGTAGTTGTGTATTTGGAATCATGTACACAATTTCAAATGATAAAATCATCTAAAATCCTGACACACTGGACATTTTATTTTTTTCAAAAAATATATTTCTCACTTGCGTAAATTTTTTGTTTAATTCAATCATATTTGTAATAATTATAAAATCTAACTTTCAACTCATTTGTATCTGAAATGTGATCATAAACCCTTTCGCTACCGAATTTGTTTTTAACCAAAAAAAAATCATTTTTTCTATGTTTTTTAAAAAATGGTCATTCAAATGAATAAAAAAATCATATTCAGAAAAAAATTTTTGTTTTCATAATTTTAGTAAATGAATCATAAACAATAATTTTTTTGTATATAAAATAAGATTTCCAACTTGAAGAAGTTTATAATAGTCTAGAAATTGCAGACGAAATCGTTATTTCATTGTTATTTTACAAGATTTAAATGAAAATCGAAATTTTAAATAATCTGCTTTGAAGCAGCGCTGGGAGAGAAAGGGTTAAATTAAATTGGTTTTATTAGTATTTAGATTATTTTCACAAAAAGTTACATTTGATTAATTTATTATTACAAAAAACAATGCGTCGAAATTACAATACTTCTTTCAGTAATCTATAAAATCATCGACTAACAGGTATTCAACTTTCTCTTTATTGTTAACTAATTCGCCGTTTTGCTCAAATGCCCCAATAATACCCAAAACATCAAGCATCTTGGTCGGACGGGGAGTATTAACGTGTTTATATCGGCGTGTGTGGCTTCCTGCGGTGGCGCGTTCGCGCATGCATAATCGCGCGGCCGAAAGAACAGGCGCTTCCGGCCGCACCGGACTTGCGGGCCATCGATACGCAAACCGGATATCGACGTCCGTACGCCAAAGGAAGCCCCGGCCCGACGAAAACTCGGCCGACGGATAACGTGGTTTGCTCGCATTCGTCGTCGAACTTCGCTCAATAATTCATAACTAATAATTAAGTTGCTCCATTTTGCATCGGCCGGATGTAAGCGGACGAACACAAATTCTGGGGCCAATGTAAAATTAACCGCGCGAACCGAATTAGCGGAAAAGTCATCAGTTATTGACGATGCGCCGCTTTGCAGTCTAACTAATGAGGATAAGACGATTTTAAGGTGGATTCAAGGTTGAAATTACGTTTTAATAACTTATTTTCCCATGTTGATTGCGGCTCTGCATTACTGCAAACCTGGGACTTCCTGACGTCAATAATTGAAGAAATAATCAAGTTTAGATATGTAGCAATAATTTTAAACGCTAAACGAGAAATGTTTTAACTATTTGCTGTGTAATTTGTGAAGTAATATTTGATGTATTACAAACACTCTAAAAAATAGTCTTTCAATTAAAACACGAGTGTTTCATTTTTGAAACATTTACAAGTGTTTACAATGTTTGAAAGGTAGGTTAAAATTTGAAACACTTGAAAATGTTTCAAAAGTGCCTACAAAATGTAACACTTTTTTTTAGAGTGAAATTATACATTTCGTGTTATCGAAAACTTATTTGTTAAAATACAAAATGTTTTAATGTTTAAATTCAGCTGATAATTTTTTAACACTAATAATTAAACCACAAACGTTTGAATTCGTAAAATTTTTATTTTTAAAACTCTTAACATTGATTATAGATACTGAAGTTTGCAAAAAGCAATAAATTAAAATCGTATTTTAAGCATTACATAAACATTTATTTTATATTTGAATGCCAATTCATTTGCAAACCATTTTATCCATTTTCCATCTGAAAATACTATAAAGCTCTTTTTAAAATTAAACCCCTTACATCTTCTTCATTTCAAGTTACTTTTTATTTCTACGTTTTTATATCGCCGATATTTTTGCATTCAAATTGTTCCTCGGTATAATCCTAAAATAGTTTATTTAAAAGCCCGTCATTTTTCTGGACAAACGTAATAAATAGTTTATGAATACGATCGTTTTATGTATAGCGAATAAAAATACTGTATGCCGGTGTGTATTTATCATGTTTACTCCGTCACGTCAATTTCAGTAACGTGATTTTCTTAACAGGAGATTTGTTGCGAAGAGATCCGGCTAGTCGGATGCGCGCGTCAGTTATGCGGCGCAGTTGCCAGGATTGCGTTTATATGCAAATAAAATTGATCGAATTGAGCGTACAGTTTACAACCGAATTCAGTTGTGTCGCAGTTTACGCGGGCGTGTTCAATCATTATTTCGGTGCGCTTATTTGCCGTGTTTTTGCCCCGAGCGCCAATTTTTTATTGCGATCCACTTGTCGCGCTATGTTAATTCTATTGTTCGATCATAATATGTCAAAGGGAAATATTTTCCTTCAAAAAAAAGCGCGAAAATAAACATGGTCATTGGTTCGTAATAGAAACAAATCTGGAAATAGTTTTGGTTTGAAAGATTTGAACGTAAAAACTGTACAGTTTTAATTTGGGTTGGGCCAAAGTTTTATGTCAAACTTTGTGAAGATGAATAGTTATGAAAATAATTTTATAATTACACTGACAAAACACTACTTTTGTTATAAACGTTCATGATTTTTAAAGGCGATTCTGCAGTTTTCACTGAAAAATAGTACTAAATTTAGTATCATTGTAACTTTATAATCACATACTATATTTTATACATATTATATATAATTAAAAACGCAATTTTCGATAGATTCTTATCAAAAATTCGGATACAAATTTTTCAACTGCTTCAATTACTAATAAAAGTATATCGTGCATTATTTTAAGCTCAAAATTTAATAAAAATACTAATTTCTCATAGTAATTTAATTTTCAAAAATTTCTCGTCGTTTTCATTCTGTCAGCCTAATTTAGATTTTCGCACAAATTATCAACGAGCCCCCACGTCACATCGCATTTACTACCTTATCATGTTCGTCTTACAAGGACCAATCGGGCGTTAAGATTACTCGATAATGGCATTACCCAAATTCGATTCAACCTCGTACAAAAGCTCACCCGGATAAATGTACAGAAATATAAATGATCCGGATTTGCTTGAGCACGTTCGTTGCTCATTTTAACGCGGGCAATAAAAACCAAGCGATTATTTAATACATTTTTATGCAATAATAAAAAGATATTAGTCCGAATAAGAACATGATAAATTTTATTCGGATACTATAAAATATTCGAACTATTATTGCAAGTATCGTATTTTTTGGCGACATGGGATTTATGACTGCATTAAAATCATTATGTTACATAACTTACGAGAAATAAAACATTTGTGTATATTGAGATAAGAACCATTTATTTTGTTACAGATTTTTAAATATCATAATATGCATACAAAAATTGTATTCCCATAAAGTTTAATTCATTCATATATCTTTATTCAAATATTGTGATCAATATTCGAAAATTCTTCCGTTATTTCATATTTTCAATATCATAGGTATGACGATTAATTTGATAGGTGATCGTTTGAATAGAAAAAGCGTTTGATTTGCCAACACATACTATATAGTAAGTAAATTGGCAGAAATTCAATAGTTGAAAAGAGGTCACCGAATCCGTGCGACTAGTATCTGTTAATTATTCTGATAGACGGACAATATTAGAAATAAGAAATTGACATATAATACGCGGTTGAGTTTATACGCGTCCAGACTATAATTAGTTTCATTATATATGACGACCGATATCCGCAATCGCGAAAAACGTGCAGATATTATCAGTCGATTTTATACACAATTATGACAACCATCTCATAACAAATATCCCAATAAAATTAAGATTTATTACAAAACAATTAAAATTGATATCACGAGAACGGTGACGGGAACACGTAAAAAAATAGCATAAAAATTGCTGAACTGTACAGTAATGGATGGACTAATCCAAAAAGTAGGAAAAATGAACTGTTCGATAAAAATTACTAAAATTTTTTGTGAATTTTACTGAATTTCAATAAATTTTACTGAACATTTTTGTAATTTTAAATGATTAGTACACTAATTTTTTGCAACAAAAATGTTAAAATTGAATTACGTCTATGACAGCGTTAAAATTCACACTGGAATGAAATCGATTTTTTCAAAAAGACAGATGTCAATATAATCAAATAATAATCAGTTAAAAATAAAACCTGTTACTTAGCTAATAAATTTTCACTAATTGTTTTCCAACAATAAATATTTATTGACAATTTTATTAATAAATAAGCTAAAATCACTTAACATTTTTGTATTCTATATTAATGTCTGTATAAAATCTGTATTAAAATCGAAAACAAATGTTTATCAAAACGATGTAAATAATTTAAAAATACGATTTTCGTTAAAAATTTTTACGAGATTCATTTACAATTTATATTCATTATTTATATTTCCATTTATCCAACGAATTGTGATGCAACTGAATCAAAAAATGGAACATCTCTCAAAAAAGAAAAAAAATTAACCTTTATGTCGAGATGAGTATCGAATTGAATTTAAAATTCGCACGAGGAAATGAATTTACATTACACGTTGGAATGAAAAATTGGATTACCACAACGCGCGCCCAAATGAGCTTATTTATTAACACGCGTTTTTTCAACGATAATAGAAATAAAATGAATGATCACGCGCGACAAAATATATAGCACGAGATAACACGTGACGCATTGTTCGGGTTAACGTAAATCCAAAACATCAAAGAAATAAATTGTCAAAAATGATGATAAATTTGCACTTCCGTATAGGAAAGTAAAATTATAATATGTGACTAAAACTTGATACATTGTGTAACGAAAAATTAGTTATTTTTTCACAATTCAATTTAAAAAATATAATTTAATATTTAAAATGACAAAATGTAATGGTTTTAATAATTGTATTTGCATTTTTATCTAAATGTGTCCAGAAATAAGTTAGTTTTTATTTCTTAGAAGTGTAAGATTATTAATAAATTCTAAATCATTTTTGTAAGAATTTTTGCTAGATTTCTCAATCTTTAATCAACAATATTTTTCACATTATATGATTATTTAATTTGCATCAAAATTGTAAAATTAGCAATAAATAAAAATTTTTTTTTTTCAATCCAAGAATAATGTGATTTCAGAAAAAGAGAATTTTGCACATTTCTCTTCGAAAGACTAAAAGTATTCGTCCGTTTATCGGCTGACACTCATTGTTCCTTTGATTCTTTTCAAGGTTTGTCGCCATTCATTGTATTTTAGCGTCGGCAGCGCCACGCCTCGGCAACGAACGCATTTTCGCGTACGAAAATGACACCGAGCCGTTACTGTTAGTTATCTAGTTGTTTACAATGCCAACTTTACTTTATGCAACACTAAATATCCTCGCCCGAGCGCCGCTCCTGCCCGCGCCAGATTATTCAGTCTGCGTACAATAATTTCGCGTGTCGGCGATTTTTCTTTCTGACATTTTCCGAAATTTACCCCGCTAATTATTTCCCCGGCATAAATAATAAGCCGCTTTTTTATTACTCCAGATTCGCTTTACCAGTCATTCGTCAAACTTTAATGTCATTTCTGCATAATTAGTACTTATATTACGACAAAATGTCAACGAACTTTTGCAAAATGTTGGAAATATTTTTTCTTTCTAAACTTTTTTATAATTGATCTTAAAAATCTAATTTTATAGTTTTGTTGCCGCAAATTACAATTTTTTTGGAATAGAAAAATATTTAATCGCCTCACATCGTATTTTTATTTACATTCAATGACAGATCCGGTCCGAAACAAATGCGTAGACCATAAAGTTCAAACATTTTTATTGTAAACAATAAGTTTGCAATGCTCGTAAACGTAGACTTGTTTACAACATTCGTCACTAGAGCGAAAAATTCTAGTCCATTTTTGCCGTGTAGTCCGAGTGCTATTTTTCTAAAGCCCCATAATATTCGACAAAAATCCTTTTATCGTATCCTAAAATGTCGCAAACAAAACCGCGCATTTTTTTAAATTCCGCTATATTTTTTCGCAATAAAATACGACGATTCCGCCACTTGTTTTACAGATTTAATCTAGCGGAGCAATAAATTCTCGATTTTGAATGATTATTTTTATTAAGAATCTTTCTCGTTTTTTATTAAGAAAATTTCTCGTTTTGACTTATTGGTAAAAAATTCAAATGTTCATTAATTTACTCTAAAAAATGTTTAAAATATTAAAATATCAGAGTTTATCAACTGTAAAAATAATGTATTCGACAAAACTGGAGCATTCCTCGAATTGTTCAATGTTAATTTATTTAAATATATTCTCTACTAAAATATGTAAAATTGGTAAATGACTCGATTCAGTATTTTTTACTAACGAAAATAAATTAAAATCGAATACGTTTAATCATTGCATTCCAACTGATTTAAAACCAAAATAATATGTGAAACCCGAAATCCGTGATTTGAATCAAATAAAAAATGGCGACATCGAAGCAATCAATTTCTTACAGTTTCATG
>JABFPQ010000810.1:0-10103 GCA_022817265.1 Masnerella sp. ZL-2020 | reverse complement strand
CCTTTTAGTTTATGGTAACTAGCGCCATCTAGAAATGGATAACTTTTTTCTTAACAACATATGAAATTTATGTTCATTAATGTTGAACGAATGACGAATAAAAATTTCAGAAACATCCAAACATTTGTTTGTTATTAAACCTCATCTAATGTTTAATCAATTTTTCAGGCCAAAAAATGGGACAGACCCCTTAATTACAACTATTTTGAACACGGACCTCTTATGACAATATACAAACACTAGCCTTAGATCTATCTTTTTTTTTGTTAAGGGTGCGTCTTTATAATGTCAAAACAAAAATTTCGTAATTCCTTAGAAAGTGAGCTAAAATGTTTTGAACGATATATTGTATTACAGGTGTGATGCAGAAAATTCTTTCTCTATGGATAAAAGGACCCATGAAATGTCGTTTTATATTACCTTTGGACAAAACTGTGATATCAAATTATTCTCTAATGATTCGAAAATACACTCCAGTTGAATTTCAGCGAAAACCTCGAGAATTGAATCTGTTAGTCAAGTGGAAAGCCACGGAACTGCGCATGTTTCTATTATACACTGGAATTATAGTTATGCAAGCGTCACCATCATACAATGACAATATGAAAATATTGCTGACTACTTTTCACGTGGCGATACGACTGTTATGTTCTTATCAATCGGAGGAAGAAGTTCTGTATGCCAAACAATTATTACATTATTTTTTACGTAAATTTACTGACATGTTTGGTCCTGAGTATGTGTCAGCTAACGTACATGGAGTGTGTCATTTAGCTAATGAAGTGATCAGGATGGGTGTAGGGCTTGATGGTTTTAGCGCTTTCAAATTCGAAAATTATATGCGGCATTTAAAAGCGTTAGTTCGAAAACCCGAAAAACCTTTAGAACAAATTAACATGCGTTATATGGAATATGTCATTCATAATGAATTATTGCATGAGAAAGAGAGAAGTACTGACGTCGCAACATTTCAACAACATTTCGATGGTCCTCTAGTATCAGCAAATAATAATCCACAGTTTCGGAAAATTACCATGAAAGGTTTCACATATACCACATCCATGCCCAATAATTGTTGTCAAATAAATGGACAAATTGTTAAAATAGAAAACTTTACCACAGACACCGATGGAACTTTAAATATTGTTGGAAGGAAATACGTACAAGTAAATGAGTTGTACACGAAGCCTTGCAATTCTTCAATACTTGGAATTTTCAAAGTTAAAACCTTATCAAAAGAACTGTTCAACTGGCCAATATCAAGTATAAGTAATAAGTATTTTCGCATTCCCATACCTGGTGAAGATAAAACATATGGAATGGTTCCATTACTACATGGTTGAGCTTTTCAAGAAACAATTGGACACATAGTACACCACAAGCAGGTTAGTTAATTGTACGAACAGACCTATAAATTTACCCAACTCTTCAATAAGAACTGACTTAAACTTATCTAGTTAAATTATAAAACATAATTTTTTTTAAATTTATTACAAATGACATCCTCCCTGTACACGTTACCAGGTATTTGTTTGAGATTTTGATTCGTTACGCGTTTAATTTACTACCAAAAAGTTTTAGGTCTTTGTGATAACGAGTTTTCAATGTCTTGTTGATGTCAATCGGTTTATATAATTTATGATATATATACACTAAGCCAAAAAAAAACTGATCACTTTGAACAGGTCCAAAAATTGGTCATTGTCCAATGTGGGGCATTTCGTTAATTTCCATCGTGGATAAAAACGACAAATACCCTCTAGAGGTATACCCCTCCCCTACAAATGAGCTATCAAGCGATTCATTTGACCTGATTAAACCCCCCCAAAACCCTTATCAAAGGTGGGCGTGTTTTGAGTACAAAAAAAGTCAAAAGTTGAACGGCTGTACGGGGTTTATTGGCAATCGTAGGACTCGAGCAAGGTCACGGAGTTGAAGTTTATTCAATTTTCTACAATTTGGGCCAACGAGCGACCATTTTGGCCGTAAAATGGCTAAATTATGGCCATTTGAAAAAAACGACTTATTTTCCGACTTTTTTCGGGGTTTTATCAGTGTAAATAGTTCGTTGTTAAATTATTCGGTGTTTTTTTTACAAATTTGTTTGAAAAATGCAAAAAAACGCATTTTTCACTGTAAAAAGGGGCTTCAGAGGGGGGTTAGAATGTTAAATTTGTCCTCATGAAAAATTATACTGAAAAAATCTATTCAAAACTTATTGTTTCCGGAAATAAACGTAAGATCAAATGCAGCATCTTGAATTTCATTCAATTCCCTTTAATTTAAAAAAAGAGCGATTATTTTGGCCTTAAAATGGCCATGTTCTGACTGTTTAAAAAGAAAGGTTTTTTCGCTTTGTGATTGTTTCTTTTTATTCTTTGAGACAAAATATGATTCAAAAACGCATTACCGTGATTTTTTATGAAATTTAGTTTATAATTTACGGCCAATTATATAAAAAAACATCAAATTTTGATAAGACTTTTTTAATTAAAATGGCCATAGCTTGGTCATTTTAAGTCCAAACTGGTCGCTCTTTTAGCCAAATTGTAGGGAATTAAATAACCTTTAACCCCTTGTCCTTGCCCAAGTCCTACAATCACCGATAAACCCCGTGGAAAGGTTTAAATTTCGATTTTTTTCGCCTGAAAAACGCCTACTTTTGATAAGGGTTTTGAGGGAGTTTAATCAGGTCAAATTAATCACTTGATGGCTCATTTTTTAGGGGAGGGGTATATCTTCAAAGGGTATTTGCCGATAAAAGCCGGCTGGTTGAGGTTAGAAATCCAGTAGAAGATGTTTAACCAAAAATTAGACGGTAGTGGTCAAATTGCGACTCAAGACGTATGGCCAGTGCAACCCTTGCACTTACTAGAACAGTTAAGAAACTTGAAACGGGATGTGTGAGTAAAGGCATAGCAAAAATAGGTTTAAAATGTCAGAGCTCAAAAACTTAGAACTTGTCTACTCACTGATTATCTCAATTAAAAAATGACCAATCTTACGTTTACTTTATTTTAGGAAACCTTTGTAACATTTTTAACAATTTGTTTCTTTTTTTGATTTAGAACGTTATGGAATACGTTTATACAAAATACTAGACCGATTCATTGAAAATGACCAATTTTAGCCATTTCGTTAGAGACCTCTTATACTTTGACCCGTTAATCAAGGGGCACGGGTTAATCAAGTTAAAAACACTTCTCCGCTCGGTCAAAAAATTTTTTTTATTATATTAAACTAGATTTGTTAAGGCTATTTTGGAATGCACTCATTTTGATCAATAATTGTAAATTTCTGTTAACAGATTTTGTATGCAGTTTGCACCGATAATTCTAATCCTGAAATAAATAGTAATACAAATTTTTTAAATTTTACCAAAAAGAAGACTAAAAAATGGATTAACTATGTAAGAGTAAACTGGAATATCAACTGGAATAAACCCAATGAAGAAATACAATTTTTGTACAGATCACACAATTTTATATTCTGATTTTTGTAATAAGTTTGTTCTTAAAATCAACCTTACCACATAACAATTAAAAAAAGGATTGTGTCATGTATCATGAATATTATGAACACTATTTATATTAATTGCTATTCTTTTATTCTAATTACGCATTGTCAACATACATTTTGTACATCGTTTTAGCATCTGTAAACAATAAGTTTTAAGTTGTGTTGTTTTTTATTATATTTTATGTCATTAAATAATATGAATAAAAGAATATCACAATCTAACTTTCTCATCAAATTTAATTGATAACATGTAGTATGATACTTTTACATATACTTGCAGCATAAGCAAAAATAAATCAATCAATTTATAATAATATTTTGTATTGTTAATTGTGTATAATAAGTATATTTATTTCAATCTATTTTGAAGGATATGTAGCCTAAAACCAAATGTAGAATCTTGGAGCACCTGATTTAATTACTTTGCTGAATTTAATTTGCTCGTCAGGGATACTGTTCGATAACACTATGCATGAAAAAATATTTGGTGTAATGGTTTAGTGAAACCGCTGCCCTGGTTAAGACATCAATACAAATATTACGACACGGCTTTGTTTCTTTTTTAAATTTCGTAATTTCCATTTCATGGAATTTTTCAAAATCTGTGATTATGATCAAATACGTTTAAATTCAAATCATAAAGAATTAGTTGTCAATGTTAATTACTTTGTAGCATTATTAGATTTGATTAATCAAATGAAAATTTATCGTTGACTCAACGTTGAATCAATGTTGATTTATTGTTAGCTGTCAACGTTGAATCAACCTTTGATCAACTGGGTATCAACGTTGATTTAACTTTAGAAGTTAAGGATGAATCAACTTCTGATCAACTAGGTATCAACGTTGATTCAACTCTAGCTGTCAACGTTGAATCAACTTTTGATCAACTGGGTATCAACGTTGATTCAACATTAGCGGTCAACGTTGAATCAACTTTTGATCAACAAAAAATCAACGTTATCTGTCAACGTTGAATCAACTTTTGATCAACTGGGTATCAACGTTGATTCAACATAAGCTGTCAACGTTGAATCAACCTTTAATCAACTGGGTATCAACATTGATTCAACTTTAGCTGTCAACGTTGAATCAACCTTTGATCAACTTGGCATCAACGTTTATTCAACGTTAGCCATCAACGTTGAATCAACCCGAGGTAACCGGACATTCGTAAGTTGAATCAACGTTGATTCAATGTTCACGCAACGTTGACACAACGTTGATTCAACCGAACCGTTAACGTTGAGTCAACGTTGTTTCAACTAATGTGTTCCCTTGGGGTATTGGTTTCACATGGCTCAAAACGTTCTAAAACGTAAAAATAAGCAATAAAATTTGAAATTTTGCCAACATTTTTTTTTCAAAATTTTAACCATTTTTTTTAGATTTTTGCCGATTTCTCAGTCTACTTGAATTCTTATGGCCAAATTTATACGTTTTCTTTGGAAGTACAAGATTATAAGCCAAAAAATACAAAAAATGTTTAAGATTTCAACAAAAAAATTTTTTAGAATTTTTGAAAAAATCTGAAGGGGTACCCCTTGACACTTTTTTGGGTCCAAAAATTTTTTTTGAAGATATTGGTTCCACATGACTCAAAACGTTCTAAAACGTAAAAATAAGCAATAAAATTTGAAATTTTTCCAAAATTTTTTTTTCAAAATTGTATCAATTTTTTTTTAGATTTTTGCCGATTTCTCAGTCTACTTGAATTCTTATGGCCAAATTTATACGTTTTCTTTGGAACTACAAGATTATAAGCCATAAAATACAAAAAAGGTTAAGATTTCAACAAAAAAAATTTTTCGAATTTTTGAAAAAATCTGAAGGAATACCCCTTGACACTTTTTTGGGTTCAAAAATTTTTCTTGATGATATTGGTTCCACATGACTCAAAACGTTCTAAAACATAAAAATAAGCAATAAAATTTGAAATTCTGCCATAATTTTTTTTTCAAAATTTAACTATTTTGTCGATTTTTCGCCGATTTCTTATTCAGTTACTCTAGGAGCTTTATACTTGTAAAATTTCATTTTAATCTGATAACTCTGAATTGTTCAATAATGCAACTATCAAAAATTATGTTCAAATTTGAAAACGTAATTTGAATCACTATTTTTTATAACAGTCAATAAAACAAGGTAGTTTTTAAAACTTCACACTAAAAAGAATATTTTTTATTGGCTCATGAAAGACAGGACATTTCCTGCATTCAATATTCACTATTATCATTATGAAATTACATAATTTTTATGACAATCTTTCAGTAGCAGAATTTGAATTGATAATCTGGAAACATAGACATGTATTATATATAGTTAGATACTATCTATCATTCGTGGTAATACTGGTGTTTATTAGCTATTGATCATCGCATCATCAAATAGATTTATTATTATAGTATACCGTGTGGATATGTAAGCGAATACTCTACACAGTAAATTATAATTCCACGACCGAAACCGAACTACTTTACACAACGATATAGTTAATTAATCAACATCACGTTAATGCCAACATATTTTTGCTTTAAAATACCCAGTCGATCAAAATTTTTACATTTCACTTCCATTATACGATTACAATAATACTCGTATTTTTCGACGGGGTCAAATGTAACAGCGCTGACCAGTGGCCTGTAAAAAACTCCCCCAGAAACGTACGCGCCGAAAAATGTTTACACCGCTTCGTACTTTGCGCGTTCAAATTCCAAATTCGAAACGCGGCTTATAATTTATATAATTCGTAAAGGTGCGAATCTCCCGCGCGGAATTCGCGACAATAAACGTGGCAAAATGATGTAACGACGCATAATACTTTTACAACAAACTTAAATTCATATCATTTTATATCATAACGCGAATAATAACTTGAAAAAAGCACTAACGACGCTCACGGCCGTAAATTTGCATCTAAAACCGACTGTACATTTAAGTGCCAGTCGTAAACGCTGTCCCCTGACACAAACTTCTGCGTTTTCTAAACAAATTTTGTTTTGTTTATATATTAATAAAATTTCAATGACGATAAACAAGTCGAAAAACTTTAAAATTAAACAAACGAAACTTTTATATTTTTAAACATTTTTTGTAAAAACGAAGGAACTTAAAATTGTAATAAAAAGTATAAACAAAATATGTTGTTAAAGTCACTTTAAAAATAGGTGTTTTTAAAACGTTGTTGGCGGGAAAACACCAAATATGTTTTAAAACAAAACATTAAAACGTTTTTCAAAACATCTTTGGTGTTTTCCCGCCAAAAACGTTTTAAAACAAAACACCTATTTTTGTAGTGGTGATATTTGATATTCCATTTCCTTATTTTTCGATTAATTGACAAAAAAGCAAAGCTTGAACTTTGAGACCAAGTAACGTATTACGTAATTCACTATCTAATTAAAATGAGCAATTAGCTGAAGTTGGCTGCTGTTTTTACGGGAAAGATACTCCCGTGCTCTACAAATAGGTTTACCGTAACGCAACGCAAGAACGTGTCGGCAAATTCATCATTTTGATAATAACATGATCATTGAATTGGAACGTGTATTACATTTCAGCAAATACAAATCATTCGCAGAAGTGGAATGTAATCACGTAATATATGCGCAGTGCGCATGGGCTAAATATCGTTGCATTGTAATCGTCAATCAGATTGAACTGACTCGGTTATTGTTGCCGCCATTACTGCAATTATCGTCGAAATAAATAATCGACGTTACGTCGATCACAGTCGCCAGGAATGCGATCCTCAAACGAGTTTGCTGCTATCTTAAAAGTCCAAAGAGTTTCGAGCGTGAGGTCGTCGATATCCAGTTACGCTGATGGAACTCATTATTGTTTATTTTAATTGAAAACGAAATCTCCAAAATATTGTTTCTTGAAATTGTGAAAAAAATGGTATTAGAAAAATACTTTAACAAATGCATTTAATTAAGAAATATTAAGCTCAATTATTATTCACTGTAAAAACAGCTGTTTTGTTTTAAATAAACGTTTTTGGCGGGAAAACACCAAATATGTTTTAAAATAAAACATTAAAACGTTTTTCAAAACATCTTTGGTGTTTTCCCGCCAAAAACATTGGAAAACAAAACACCTGTTTTTACAGTATTATAAAGAGATATTTATTAATTTACTGGAAGTTTGCCGAAACTCGAATATAGATAATTCAGTTTAAAATATTTCTAATACAAATAATGTTTTTAATCAATTTCATCTAAGTAGTCTGCAAACTCAAATTCGTTGTTTTTTTCAAACCTGCTGTAATGTAACATCTCGCGAAAACTTCGACTAATTTATATAATTTTGTTAATGATTTACAACTTTTACGATAAATAAAAATTTCATATTTGTGTAAAATTTTGCCATTGTAATTAAGAAAAAATGTTAATTACGAGAATAAATTGCGAACACGTACAAGGAAAACTTGTGATTTAGTTGGACAAAAAATGTCAACACGAAATTTGTCCAACTTTCGAAACGGAGTTGTCATAACTACTACGAGACTAGCGCCAACATAATTACGAAACTCCGTTCTCTGAATTATAGTAAAACTTGGGAGATATCTTATAACGTATCTCATATCAGCATTAGCACATCCAGTAATTTCGCGTCGAACATTTTTCTGGGCGGTGTTAAAAATTGATGATGGCAAAGAAAATTAAAATGTTGAACTAAACGCTACAAGATGCCGAACACGTTTTTACAGTCGGAATAAAGATGGTACAATAAATAATGGCAAAAGTATGATATCAAGGACGATCCGGTCATGGAAATGATAAATGACACGTCGATCAGGATGCATCGACTCGGACGTTTCGTGTCCGTGCGAATCGGCGGGATCGGCCGACAACGGTTACGACAAAGATTATGTTTTCGGCTCGAACTCAAACTGGTTCTGCGGATAATCCACGGCAAAAAGAGGAAATATTTATTTAGCCGATCCTCGCGTTTAATCTGTCCCGGCGCGCTATCACTATAAACTCAATCATTATTATGTCGTTTAATCTTTTCATTTTCTATGCATTAATCTCGGCGGACGAAAAATTGTTGCATAATTCATTGCTAATAGCATTACGGAATATATTTTAGCGGCTCAGTCCGAAATTGCTGTTTGAAATACGATTATTCTTCATGCATTTTAATGTTATAAATAATTCGAAACGAACGTTGCCAAAGTGATTCGATAATTAATGATTTTTATAAATGGCGGTTTCGCTCGTTATCCTTTTTGCGCGCATTAATGAATTTATGTAAAACAAATCAACTGACTTTGGACTTTATGTTCAACCGAGCGCGATTTACGCGAAAACAAACGAACGTTGCACCGGTGACTTTTTATATGAATTGATATTAAAAATTATAGTCGATTCGAGCTTTTCTCGCATCTTTTACACGGCGCTTTTTTTGCGAAATTGATTATAAAGATAATAGCTTTTTACAGTATGTGTTCTACTTTTTGAGCTCACGCGAACGCGATTTTCTGTTCTTTTGACGACCGATTCGACGGTTGTTTCATCGAAATATTGACCGTTGGTTCTCTTATTTACGTCCAAGTTCTAATATTGAATAAATATTTTTCTCTACCGTTCGCAGGAAACGAAACTCGATCTTTATATATTCGGTTAACTGAACACGAAATAATTAAGTATATTCCACAGGAAATTGTGATGTTTTGAATAAAATTTTCATGACACCATTTTCGCAATTTTTCGACTAATTTCGTTCAGCTTGTGTTTCGAATTCTGTTAGCTCATTTCTAAAAATGTGTATAATGGCAAAATCAAATTTTAATTTCGCAATTTTAATTTATGACGTCTTTTTGTAATTGGTTAGAAACTTCCTTTTACAGATATTTTTATCTTTCCTCGCAATAACGTATCGTACTTTATTCAGCATCTAAATTAAGTGAATTATTTGAGAAGTTAAGTGATGATTAAGGAAATGTATGTTAATGAATCCATCTCTTTTATCCATTTCAATTTCCTGCTTGTTAGCAAATATTATATAAAACTGCTGAAACTTTCAAGAATTTTATTGAAAACGTTTTCGAGTAGAATTACATTTAATTATTTTAGTTGGTTGAACTCCATTTTCAAACATTAAATCTTTCGTTTATAAGAATCTGATTTTACAAGCGAAAGTAAACCGTGTTTTATTATCTCTATTGAATTTTAAATAGGATAAAAACAAACAGTTTAAATTTTTATGAGAACACATTTAACGTTTCTAAATTTTTGACTTTCAGATTATGTTTTATTTGGAACCATGAATTATTTTACAAGGTAATCGAGTTATACAAGTATACGAATTTCTGACAAATATGTGTTTAAGGAAATTTCTTTTGAAATTGATTTGTCTAACTTTTGATAAACTAAATTTGTTCTTCGGTGATTATTCTATTTTTCATGATTAAAAATGACAGATTATAATTTCTGAATGTATCGCTTATGCTGTGTCAAAATTATGTATATTGAAACTCATTTTATATTTCAAAATGTAGATAATAAGATTTATTCAACATTTAAATTATAAATGACATCGACGAAGCTTTTGTCTGATTTAGAGTCGAATTTCATAGT
>JABFPQ010000809.1:0-10105 GCA_022817265.1 Masnerella sp. ZL-2020 | reverse complement strand
GAAAATTACTTACGCCACTTCTCCTCGAAGTCATAGCAACTATTGGGCTCCAAGTGTTGGTGTGTGGATTATATCGTTCGGCACTGGACAATTCCATGCAATCGTCTCGACCTCCAACAGCATAGATTAAATTATTGAACACTGCACATCCCAAGTGTTTGCGTCTCGTAGACATCGGGGAAACTTGGGACCACTTATTTTGTCGCGGATCGTATCTTTCAACTGTGGTCAGTGGCGATTGACCATCTGACCCACCAATAGCGTATAGATATCCACCCAATACTGCGACTGCTACACCTAATCTCCTTGTCGTCATTGGCGAAACTTTAGACCACTTATTTTCTTTTGGATCATATCTGTTCGAATAACATTTATAGCATTAGGGATTCCTTTTTGTTTATATTACAAAATTGTGGTATAGAATGTTTCAACCATTTAAAAGTTTAAACAATTGAGTAACTTTTAAGTAATTGCGTCATAGCACGATTAAGTAAGTAAGAACTTAGTAAATTGTGCCAGAACGTATTCATGTTAACGATTTATGTATTGGTTCCAGACTGACAACTTCTCCAGTACTGGAAATTCCAGTACTGGCTCTATGATTGACTCGTTAGTTCAACTAAAATGCAATAAATTAAAAATATATTAATCATCGTCATGGGAAACTAGTTACGAACCTCTCCACATGGTTAAGACATTGCACGCCATCCTGACCACCGACTGCGTACAAAAATCCATCAAGAACCGCAACGCCGACACTTGTCCGACATGAAGTTGTAGGAGCAACGTCACATGACCACTGATTGGTTTGTGGATCATAGCGTTCAATGCTGTTGAGATAACTTTGGCCATCGTGTCCACCGACTGCGTATAAAAGGTCATTGAGAACAGCGACGCCGACACCGCATCTGCGCTTGCTCATGGGTGCAACCATCTTCCAGTCGGTGGTGTTGGGGTCGAAACGTTCAACGCTGGCTATCGCGTCGCCGGAACACCAACCGCCAACCGCAAACAGCACCTCGCCGCGACGCGTCGGCTTCCGCGGCCTGGTGCGCGGGCCCTGCATAAGTGGCCGCTCCTGCGGCAGCAGCAGATAATTTTTCGCTTCGTCTACGAGGTCGCGGCACGCATCGTCCGAACGAATGAGTAGGTCAGACCCGACGGTGCCCACCAGGAATTTTGGACTTAGAAGAGGCAAACGTACATGCTGCAGAACCTTTGAATGACATTCATATGTTATTATTATTATTAATTATTGAGTTTTACCCACTTTCGAAAGTATTTTTGAATTTCCCGCTAAAGTAAACATGATAGTGAACTTGACTAATCGAGTACTTTCAGTATTTATTTTGACTACACAAATTTTATGTATTGCGATATCCGTTTTGATTCTTTCCTTTCTGACTGTGGCGATCGACTGAGTGACGACTTTTTGTACATCGCTGTGAAATTGTAAAATCGATCAAACCACTTTGTAAATAGATAGTTCAACATTATCTCCACGTCGAGAACAAGCTATTGTATGGAATATTTTTCTATTTGTGAAAGGTATGTTGAAAATACTGATTTGTACTTGAGTGCGAAAATTATAGGTTAGGTTCAGGAAAAATAAAACTATTGTAATTATGTTTTAGGGACTAAATGCAATTGGCTATACTTCTTGTTTCTCCATTTATTTATTGTGAACAAATTGACGTCCTGTGTTATTTAACATTGGAGAAAATAAATAATAACCTGACACACACATACTGAGCTGCACTTTATTCAATAAATTCCACATCAACCTCTAACAGGTTATGGGCCCAGGGCAGCAAAATTGAGAAGTGTTCAGCATAAGTGTGTATTAAGCCAATTGCAAACAAATTAATCAACAAGTCAGCAAACGAGTCCAGCCAGCAGCGAGTACAGTCTGCAACGAGTCCAGTCAGCAACGAGCGTAGTCAGCAGCCAGATCAACAGTGACCTGAGCCAGCAAGTTGATGTCTCGAGCAGTAGCGCTAAGTTATTAATTTAGAATTATCCGTCTAAAAATATTGTAAGTAGGTTTTTCCATTTTCTTTGTGTGTCTGTATCTTTTATCGAAAATGGATTTATATAAATCGCAAATGGAAGTTCTGTGTGAAAATTCGCAAGGTTTTGTAAATTATACGTCATGGCGATTTAAATTAGATCTTACATTAAAATCAAGGAAACTTTTTCTTATTGCGACCGGAGTTAGTAAATTACCAGATTCTGAGAGAGATCGAGAAAATTGGTTGCAAAAAGATATCGATGCCTTGATAGGGTTAAATGTAAATAGTAATATCGCAAATAAAATTGCAAATTGTACGTCGTCATATCAAATGTTGAGCAAATTTGGAACATGTAAATTCAAGGGAAGACTGCAAAATATCATGGTACCAAGACTGTGGAGCCACCAAACATATGACACCGCATGTGGAGTGGATGTCAAATTTCACTGAGTATGACAAGCCCAAGACAGTACTTATAGGCGATGCAACGGAACTGGATGGTACAGGATCAGGTGATGGATCATGGAGGCCTTCGACGGAGAGAAGTGGTACAAAATCATTCTTCGGAATGTATTGTTTGTACCAAACCTCACCTTCAATTTATTTTCAGTGACCACAGCACTTGCAAGGGATATCTACAGGGTGCAGATGCAAAGCAGTCCACCTTTTATACACCAGATGGAAAACAGATATTAGCTATGGCAGTCCGAGATGGAAATCTTTTTCGGATGAAATTTCGTCGTAATGAATTTGAGAAGTGTATGCTGACAAAATCAATAAAACTTTGGCATGAGAAATTAGCACATCAAAATGTGAAACATGTCAAAAATGTTCTAAATGAGAGAAACATAGATTATATAGATGATTGGCAGGATTATGTATGTGAAGGGTGTGCTTACGGTAAGCAACATAAGATTTCTCATCCGAGAAACTTCAAAGTTGCTGGAGCAGTCTTAGATCTTGTTCATGTGGATCTATGCGAGATGACTATTAAGTCCCTTGGTGGAGCGACATATTTCTTGCTATTCAAGGATGACTTCTCGCACTTTCGTACAGTTTATTTCCTCAAATCAAAGGACGAAGCAGTCTCAAAATTAGATGTGTTCACGAAGTTAGTCGAAAACCAATTCGACAAGAATATCAAAAGCTTAAAGTCAGATAATGGAACCGAGATAAAAAATGCAAATGCCAAGAGATTATTGGACGACTTGGGAATTTTTCATGTCAAAACAAATGCATATACGCCACAACAAAATGGCAACATCGAGCGTGAAATGCGGACAGTCGTGGAGTCAGCTAGATCGGCCATTCATGCTCGTGGTCTAAATGAAAAATTTTGGGCTGAAGCAGTAAATTATGCGGTTTTCACCTTAAACCAGAGGGGAACCAGTTCCATAGAGGGCAGCACACCAGCAGACCTGTGGTTTGGACGACGAATGGACGTGAACAAGTTGAGATCTTTTGGTTGTAGCTGTTATGTTCTTACGCCTGACCACAAGAGAACAAAGACAGGGAGAAAGTCGAAGAAAGGAACGTTTATTGGGTACGATTTAGATTCGCCCTGTTACAGGATTTACGTGGATGAAGACCGAGATGTGATCAGTTCTGACAATGTGATCTTCGACGAGTCTACTGTCATTGAAAAAGTTGGAACTGAAATCATTATGGAGCACAATAGAAACCCACATGAAGATGAGTGTGAGAATAGAGATGAATCAAAATCCTGCCAATCAGAAGAATCAAATTATGAAAGTTTTGACGAGGACAAGTCCGACACCAGTCTAGAGCAAGAAAGCGGAACAGCACCAGAAGTAACGATGGAAAATGCGACAAATCAAGAACGGCCATCATACCGTTTGCAAAATCGTGAGAAATTGGAGAAACCAGGTAGATTTCGAGATTTCTGCATGAAGCACGTCACATCTACAGAAGGTCCAGAAGTCGCTACCATTGGTGAAGTGCAGGACATCAGTGTGTCTGATGCATTGAAAGATGAAAAATGGCGAGCAGCAATGAACGAGGAATTCGAGTAACTTTTAGAAATGAAAACATGGAAGTTGGTTGAATTGCCCGAAAATACAACACCTTTATCATGTCGCTGGGTATTGAGACAAAAACATGATGGAAGACTTGAGGCCAGACTCGTGGCTAGAGGTTTTGAGCAAGAAGAGGGCATAGATTATTCAGAAACATTCAGCCCAGTCGCTCGACACGTGTCAATTAGACTTGTGTTAAGTTTGGCAGCCTCGAACAACATGAAACTCATGACCTTCGATGTAAAAACTGCCTTTTTGTATGGCACGCTGAAGGAGGAGTTATACATGAGTCAACCTGAGGGCTTCGATGATGGCACTGGAAGGGTCTGCAGGTTATACAAGAGCTTGTATGGTTTAAAGCAATCTCCCAAGAACTGGAATGAGAGATTTTCCACTTTCCTGAAGACACTATGATTCGAGTGTACCGACGACGATCCATGTATATATCATAATGCAGATGTCAGCATTATAATTGTGCTATTTGTGGATGATGGATTGGTAGCCGGGACAAATGAACGGTGTATGCTGGAGGTTCTGAAAAAGTTGAGTCAAGAGTTTCAGATAACACATGATTGCAACCAACAAAGTCGTCTGTGCTATTTGGGCATGCAAATTGATTGCGAATCAAATGAGATAGTCGTCAGTCAACCAAAATACACTGAGCAAATTATCAGGCGCTTCAAACTAGACCTATCAAATCCCACGTCTACGCCGAAGGAGCAAGGCATGATAACAGATGGTGATAATCACACAAATGATCAACCACTGGCAAAAAGCATACCGTATAGCGAGGCAATCGGCAGTTTGATGTATCTCGCGATGATCTCTCGACCTGATATATGCTTCGCCGTGAGTTATCTTAGCAGATTCAACAGTAAGCCAATGACACGACACTGGAAGATGGTTCGAAGAATATTTCAATATCTACAGGGGACCAGAAACTTTGAAATCTCATTTGACGGAAGTAGTGACATCATTGCCTACACAGATTCCGACTACGGCGGCGACATGTGCACTGGTCATTCAACTAGCGGAGTTTTGGTGATCAGAGGAGGACCCATCGTATGGTCAACCCAGAAGCAACGGCTGGTGGCGACATCTACGGCTGAAGCCGTATTTTTGAATTTCCCGCTAAAGTAAACATGATAGTGAACTTGACTAATCGAGTACTTTCAGTATTTATTTTGACTACACAAATTTTATGTATTGCGATATCCGTTTTGATTCTTTCCTTTCTGACTGTGGCGATCGACTGAGTGACGACTTTTTGTACATCGCTGTGAAATTGTGAAATCGATCAAACCACTTTGTAAATAGATAGTTCAACATTATCTCCACGTCGAGAACAAGCTATTGTATGGAATATTTTTCTATTTGTGAAAGGTATGTTGAAAATACTGATCTGTACTTGAGTGCGAAAATTATAGGTTATGTTCAGGAAAAATAAAACTATTGTAATTATGTTTTAGGGACTAAATGCAATTGGCTAAACTTCTTGTTTCTCCATTTATTTATTGTGAACAAATTGACGTCCTGTGTTATTATACATTGGAGAAAATAAATAATAACCTGACACACACATACTGAGCTGCACTTTATTCAATAAATTCCACATCAACCTCTAACACATATATACCTAATAGATATAAAATGAACCTAAAACTAGCATAAAGCATACACCTAAAACTAGCTAAGAAAATAATAAATAAAAATAACTAATAACTAAGTAACCTAAAAGAAACCTAATTAAGGTTAATATAAATAACAGGGGCTTATTTTTCGACGACCCTGTTTATTTTTGATATAATCTTTTTAAGAAGATAAAACAGAAATCGAATCGACGTTATGAATGAAATTCAAAAAAGAAAAGCGCCATCTGTTGGGACTATCTGAAAACTCATCAGTCGGCAGACCATTGACCCCGACGCGCCGGTCACGGCTTTGAATCGACTTTTAATATCGTCTGCAGAAATATAATACGACTTGGAGTGAAATTTAATGAAAACTTTATCGGCGTTTGATGGAGTCTCGCGCGAGATTTAATGGGGCCAAATTTGAATTGATGAGTGTTTAAATGGAATTTATTCGGATATCCGCCGGGGCCGGGACGTTCCCGGCTGCAATTCTGGTGTCTTACAGGTGTCCTGCTAATTGGACGCTAGAGTGACTTTATCGATCCGACTTATTCCAGGATGAAATACGATTCGGCTTTCGAAACGCGCCAATAGGGATTGCACCTATTTAGTTTTCATTTTTCTCTGCGGATTCTGGCGGTGAAAAATTCGAAATTTTAGACGAACGAAGAACAAAATTTTAATGACGCCTATTCGAAAAACAATGATCTTCATTAACTACATACTTCTGTTTTCATATAATGAGAATAATATTGAAGTATTCCACGTTGTGAAAAGCAACATATTTTTATCTACGAGATATTTCGCTTACAGAAAAGTGGTGGTATGTTTATAAATTAAATATTTCGCTTTGCAAAGGAGGACTGAATATTCATTAACAAGATATTGCACTTTTCAAAGAATAACCAAATTATTTATAACCAGATATTCTACTTTTAAATCAATAACGAATAGGTATATACTTTTATCAAATATTTTAGTTATCGAACAATAACAAATTGTTTTTCAACCGAACATTTTATTCTCTCAGCGATAATTAAATATTGACTCAATATGAGTTATTTCTGTTTCGAATATGCAATGAAATATTATGACTAAACTGTTCAATTTCAGTGTGTCGAATACAAAATGGGACTCTTAATGCTGAATGGTTCTAATTTTGACAAATCCAGTGCTATAAAATTCATAATAAACGAATCATTATTTTCAATGATTGATCCTTTGGTGTGCATAATTGATGATTTGTCAGAGAGTAGAGTGTCGTTCAAAGACGGAATTCGCAGTGCATTTTGATCCGAAACCTCTCAGTTGATCAATCGCTGGCAATGAAAGAAGGAAGCACTGCATCTGAATTAGACACTCGATAAAATTGCATCTTCATCCAGCTAATCCGGATTAGGCTTACCCAAGCTCGGTTAGCCATTGATCTATTATTATAATATGAATTAAGTTTAAGACACCTGTTAGACGGATCGTCACCTCGATTATCTCAAACTTGGAAAAGGAAACGTCCTCATGTCTTGCAATAAGACGTTTCCTGGCAATCCATTCAATTCTGTTTCCGTGATGTTCGTTCGATGACATTGAATTGTTACCAACCAAATATTTTACTTTTCAAAGAATTGGATCTTCTACTTTCCTATGCAGAATACCAAGATGTTCTTCTTTTTCAATCAGGCTCTAACCATTTATAATAAAATATCAGATCGATTCACTCAAACTTGACACAAAGGAAACGTCTTAACATTCTCACATCAAGATGTTTCCTGGCAATTCGCCTCCAAGCATTTGACATAGGTGGTCAGCCGACGGCAGACCTAATCCTGACACCTTAACTCGTCGATCGAACCCTAACTGGCACCAAACTGGGTTACAATAATAATCCAATCAAGCCGTTTTCCAACAATTTAATCGCTCTAACCATCTAAACTAACCGGGCTAAGATTGTTGGCGTGTCAATAATTAAGTTGGTATGCAGCCGCGTCGACTTGCGCGTTCGATGGTATATCAATTTTCTGCCATGTTAGAATAAATACCAGTAGTAATTTGTAGTTTTTCACCGACATACAAGACATTCCACTTATATTTGTTGGGAATATATTTACTCTTGAGATATTAAACTTTTAGTTGTATCAATAAATGACGCAAACATTTTTATCGGATATTCCGTTTTTTGTTTCAATTTATAATTTTTAGTAAACAAATATTCATTCCAATTTTTATAGCATCCCGTGCCAAAGTTCCCGAGTAATTCCGAACAAAAAAAGTTCCTCGGAATTACTCGGGAATTTGCAACGGAAATTTCCGAAGTTGGCGCTATTTTCTCGATTAAAAACTGCCGATATAAGTTCGGAATTATTCAGGAATTTCCGAAAAAGCCAAATACTTCAGATTTCTTCGGTAAATTCCGTTTTACGGTAACTCGGAATTATTCGGAAAAATGTGTAGTAAATTGATTTTTATTTAAGCCGCTAGAGGGCGAAGCCAGAAATCTTTCCCACAAGTGAAATAGTTGCTTGACGCTATAAGTCTAAGGTGCTACTGTGCTATTGTTATACCTTGTGTTATAATGACTCAGATGCGACTTATTGTAATATGATCCTATTATAATGAGATATCTCCAACAAATTATTCATAATAACATAAAATTGGATTAGGGTTTACAAAAAATCGAAAAAAATTAAAAAATCTTCAAAATATCTTTTGTAGAGTTGAATCTCTATAATTGTAGGTACGTAAAACCTGTATAAGCCGGAACCTGTAAAAGCCGGAAACCTGTTTAATTCGGAAAATTTCTGCGGTCCCTTCGATTTTGTATATTAAATACATTTAAAAAAACCTGCTTAAAACGGAAACTGTCTAACGCGGAAACGGAAAGAATTTTTCTGTCCAGGTTAACAATTTCACTCGTATAAAACGGAAAATTTTTTTTTAAATGAATTTGAGCTAATGTTTTAATAGGATTATTGTTGAGAAAAGCTAATGTTTGAATAGGATTTACTTTTACTTAAGCGGAGATAATGTTTACGCATTGTATGAGTCCATGGGTATTCCCAATGACTCATTTTGCCAGTGACTCATTCATCCCCATTTTTAAATTACATTTGTTTGTACAAATATCAGAGATAAATTCAGTTTATGCTGGCAGTCTATTGAGATCACATGCAACCTTCCGGAAAAATGAAGAATTCGAAAAATAATACGTTGAGTTTGAATTCAAAAATTGAACTTATTAAGTGTTATGAAGAAAGTAAAGCGAGTGTTAAAAACTTAGTGGTGCAGTTCAAATGTGGAAAAACTCAAGTGTACGAGATTCTTAAAAACAAAGACAAAATAAAAGATGATTGGCTTAATAATGGTCGAAGTAACGATTCGAAAAGAAAGTTAAGAATAACAGGAAACGAGGAAATAAATGCAATAGTGTATGATTGGTTTTTAGATGCAAGATCGCGAAATTTACCAATTTCGGGACATATTTTACAAACTCAAGCAAAATTAGTTGCAGAAAAATTGAATATGCCAGATTTTAAAGCATCGAATGGATGGTTGGAAAGTTTTCGAACGAGACATGAAATAACGTTTGGACAAATTAATGGAGAAGCGAACGATGTTGATATGACCGTTATTGAAGACTGGAAACTCAAGGTTCAAAGCTTAGTTGCTGAATTCCAGCCTGAAAATATTGCAAACTGTGATGAAACGGGACTGTTTTTTCGCGCTTTGCCAAACAAAACATTGAAATTAAAAGGTGAAAAATGTATTGGTGGGAAACAATCGAAGGAGAGGTTAACGGTTTTGATGTGCGGTTTCGCAGATGGGAAACTTGAAAAGCCACTAGTGATCGGAAAAGCCCGAAAGCCAAGATGTTTCAAAAATGTTAAAGTGACAGATCTTCCGGTTGTTTGGCGTTTTAATAAAAAAGCGTGGATAACATCGGAAATAATGACGGAATGGTTAAAAAAACTAAATCAGAAAATGAAGAATCAAAAACGGCATATCTTATTGTTTTTAGATAATGCAACATGTCATCCTAGACTAAATCTGTCGAATATAAAGCTTTGTTTTTTACCAGCTAATACAACAAGTGTTACTTAACCAATGGATCAAGGAGTAATACAGAATTTCAAAGTGCATTACCGGAAACACATCCTTAAATCAATTATTGCGAACATGGAGCATTCCCGATCAGCCGATGAATTGGCGAAAAATATTTCTGTTCTCGACGCAGTAAGGTGGATTGGTAGTGCTGTTAATGCCGTTACTCCGACGTGTGTCGCAAAATGTTTTTGGAAATGTGGCATTAAAAACAACAGTGAAGAAGCAACCTTACAAATGGAAGCAGACGAAGAAGGCGTTTACTCTGGTTTACGCTCCTTAATTGCCGATGGAACTGACCCACATGATTACGTCAATATCGATTGTC
>JABFPQ010000808.1:0-10106 GCA_022817265.1 Masnerella sp. ZL-2020 | reverse complement strand
CCTGGCTGAGACCGTGGCTGAGACCGTGGCTGAGACCGTGGCTGAGACCGTGGCTGAGACCGTGGCTGAGACCGTGGCTGAGACCGTGGCTGAGACCGTGGCTGAGACCGTGGCTGAGACCGTGGCTACAACCGTGGCTACAACCGTGGCTACAACCGTGGCTCTTTATTTTTTCAAATTGAGTTTAGCTTAACCGTGGCTACGATCACCGTGGACATAGCGTGGTCTGTGCTCAAATCCCACGCGCGGGTGGGATTTTCCGTGGCTGCTACAATAGTGGACTACGGTTTTGCTACGGTTCCTGCCACGCACCGTGTTTCTGCGCGAATAACACTGACCTGTAAGATTTCTGCAGGCTAGAAGAATCCTACACTTAAGAGGATGTCAAAGCTCTTCTTACCGACATGACGGATTTCTTAAATTAAACACAAATGAAGGAAAAGTTACGAAATCTAACGCAACTAGACAATTTTCTCATTTTTTCACAAATATCATAGTTAAAAATAGCTATTATTTATAATCAAATCTAGCTCAATTTTAGAAAACCGTTTTGGAGGTGAAAAAAAACGAATTTCCGAATTAAAGCTACAACTTACATTGAAAAATTTGGGATTTGCGCTAAAAACATTTTCCCAAAATCAAAGAGTCGTCTGGTTCTTTTTAATTTAATTAATTTTAACAAGCAATGATATTAGAAAATACCCTAACTACGGCATCCCAGAAATTTGACATCCTTTTAAGTGTAGGATTATACTAGCCTGCAGAAATGATCGCTTCTCGGCCCAATGGCTAAGATCAAAGTCTTCGCAACCGGATTTACGAACGTGGTCGGGAGTAAAAGTGTCCAGTGGCAGCGGTTCCAGGGTCCAGCGCGGCGGTGGCAACAGCAGGCAGTAAGGTTGGTGGTTCAACGCCAGTATAAGGTAGGAGTTGTAATTTTTATTTTAGAATTGTTTTCCGTTCTTAGTACTCCCGCACTTACCGACTCGAGATATTTGATTATACCAACGGTTGGTAAGTAGCGGGTAGACAATAAGTGAACTGTCACTTCGCGTTAAACTTATTAGAGTCTCGTTTGGTTATTGTTCGTCGAGCCTTGTTTAAACAACGCTCGACTTATTCTGCAACTTTTGCCTTATATGTTGAATCGCCAACTATTTTATTAACATTTGCATCTCTTTGCGTTGGACTGTCTTGCTTCTTTTTCAGACCAACGCAAACGGATGTAGATGGTTTTATTTGCTGACTCTGCCAAGTTGTTGCAATTTTGCAAATTATTGCAAATTTAACAACTAGCCGCTGCGCTGTCAATCTGCAGCACACTACATCATTTGTCTGCACCGCTGCCCTCCACTTTCCCCTATTTTAATTCACTATTTTAGCGCTATTTGCGATATTATTTATAGCTTCTTATTCTATTTTTAGTGTTGCGATTTTATATTTTTAACGCGATTCCCGACCACGTTCTATTTTTTTAGACATTTTATTATTATTTATTTACAGCATTGTTTATTTTTCACTTTTTAACATTTTATTTATAACAGTCTGATTGCGCACAATTTTATGATTCTAAATATAGTTTTAGCGTAATTTTAGCATATCCGGTTGCGAAGTCATTAATTTTTAAAGTTTCATTTTAGCATTTTATTATTATTTCGTGCATTTTTTGAAGATTGATCTTAGTGTGTGGGCAGGCCCACTTGGCACATTATAAGAATGGCGGCGGACCAATTTTACACTATTAGATATCCGCCCCCCAGTGAGTTTAGGTGTCCCCTTTGCTACACCGGCAGACCAACAGCCGGCGCAAAGGGGAATTATGCCTATCTTCGACATGAGGATCTGGCGAAACACTTTAAAATTAAACATCTTTGTACCGACAAACGGTGGGTGTGCAGCGTGTGCTGCCAGACGCAGACGGGGCCTATGGCCCTTAAGCGTCTGCGCAAGCACTATAGCGAGGCACACCCAAACCCGCCAGATCCCCCTGTCGACGATGGGGCAGCAGTCACCTTCACTGGTGCCAATGTGGTCCCCCCATTAGGACCCGGGGCCGAGACGCGAACCCCTGACGTGGCCGAATCGTCGTCGGCCGAAAGGGTACCCCTTGCGAACTCTGCGGAGTTGGCAACCCCTGTCACCTGCGGTGCACAACCGACGTGCGTGACCGCCACCATCAGCGCCGGACCTCGCACCACAGCCCAGAGGTCCGCTGCGGCTGCAGCAGCAGTCACCACCACCAGGGCCTCCACGACCACCAGGAGGCCAACACTGAGCCTGAGTTTGGCGTCCCGCAACACCAGCACCTCTCGACCCAGCGTGCCGACTTCAAGCGCCGCCACCACCACCACCACCAGGGCCAGTAGCAGCCGCACCGCCACCAGCAGCAGCAACACCATCAGCAGCAGCAGCGGTGCGAGGGCCAGGCCGAGTCTCAGCCTGGCCAGACGACCAACATCCACGGCTACTGGAGCGGCGGCGACCAGGAGGTCCGCGGGCGACAGGGCCCCCAACGAGGGAAGTGACGGGCGCAGGTCACTGGGCAGGTCTTCAACCGGCGAGGCAAACAACATCTCAGGGTCTCGTCGGTCTTCTACGTCGTCTTCTGCCGCTGCTTCACCGGCGACTACGGTCGCCAACACTAGAGCAGTGGCAACGAGGGCGACAACCAGGGCAGCAACGTCATCTGCTGCCCCGCCGGCCGTGTCACGTCCAGTGACGCGGTCGCGCGCATCGAGCGAGCCGCCCACACCTGCCCCGTCCCAACGATCCCGGAGAGTGACGCCAACTACCACCTTTGCGGCGGTCACAAGGGGGACTTCCACTACAGCGACAACATCAGCTGCCCCGTCTGGAGGAAGATTCGTCCGGGCCACTTCACTGCCGCCTGGACGCAGAGTCACGAGGGCAACCGCAAGGATGCTCTCGCAGGGCGACAACACCACGCCCCCTCCGACTTGCAGTGTGTCTACCACCTTGACCACTGCCACGACGACCACAACTGCCTGCAGCAGGCCGATTCCATCACCATCTATTGGCACGAACATCCAGCCACCGAGCCCGCAGAGTTCTGGACCGCGGGCTCTCATCATCATCGAGGAATCGGCATCACCACCAGCTGTAGGCCGACAGGAGGAGAGATCTCCTGCCACACCACCACCAGTGAGAAGGAGACTTCCTCCTATCTACGAGACGTCGTCGTCGGAGTACTCGTCTTCCTCATCTTCATCGTCATCGGAGTCAGACGGGGAATGGAGACCAGCAGCGGGCCGACGAAGGAGGCGCAACGGGGAGAGGGTGCTGGAGTCATCATCACCACCTGAGCGGGACGAACATCGAGGAGAAGAAGAGCGGCCGCAGCAGAGCAGTCGGTTGGGGGAGCTGGGCTCCCCCATGGTGGAAAGGGTGACAGGGCCCAACGACGTAGAGGGGGGCGACGCGGTCGCGAACCTAGATTTTAATTTGACAGACCGGGCACTTGGCCCGGTCTCCCTCCGTTTTAACCTTAACGACACAGTGTCTAATTTCCCCCGCATCGGCGGGGGTACTGTTTGTAGGCACTGTGGACATCCGCAGACGAGAGGCACGGGACAGGAGGCTCCTGCAGCGATGACAGCTTTTGACGAGGGTCTTGGCAGCGGGGGCGGGCCGAGGTCACTCTGGCAGCCGGCAATACAAGGGCAGCGCGACCATCTGCTGCCACCACAACAACCAGCACCGCAACAACAGCAGCGTGAGGCGGCACCGGTGAGTGCAAATGGTAATATTGTCCCCCGTGAATCCCCCAGACGAGCGCGCGACCCACCAGCACGCGGGGCGCGAAACAACAACGGGGCGCGAAATAATAACCGTGGGCAGAACAACCGCCAAGGCGGCGGGCAGCAAGACCAGCGGCGTCGCGAGCGGCCTCCGCGTGGTGCACGAAGACGTCCTCGTGATGCTCGCCCTCCATCTCCTGCTCGGCGAGACCCAACCCCTGTTAGGCCTGTTCCAGGTCGCAGGGCAAGGGCTCTTGTCGAAAGGGAGCAATTGGTTGCGGCGGCGCAGAACGTGGACACTCCTGAACAACTGGAGGACCTGGCCACACGTGTGGCCGGGTATTTTCAATCGTGCACCGCCGAGGAAGCTAGCGATGCTGCGCCGCGACCCGGTGGGGGTGGCGGTCGTCCACCGCGCGCGGCAGGACAAGGGCGTGATCGTCGTCGCGATGATGCCAGGGTGGAAGGCGCGGCTGGGCCCATGACACGCGCGGAACACGTGCGGGAGGCAACGCGCATTCAGCGCTTATTCCGGGCGAATCGTAAGCGTGCAGTCGGCGAAATCCTTAATGGATCTTCGCCGCGCTGCGAAGTGCCACTGGAGACTATCCAGGGGCACTTCACCGCTCTCTACGAACAGCAAGATCGCCCGGGACCCCTCCCGCATATTCAGTTTGAGGACCCTCTTGAGGGCACAAATGACGCCTTGATGGCCGAGCTCTCGGCAAGTGAGGTAGACCGTCGTCTCCGGAGGATGAAGAATTCAGCCCCCGGTCCTGACGGTCTTACTTACAGTCTGCTAAAGAGCTTCGACCCGGGCGCCATTCTCCTCACGGCGGTTTACAACATCTGCCGCCGGCTGGAGTGTGTTCCTGCTGCGTGGAAAACATCAAACACCATCTTGATGTACAAAAAGGGAGACCGCGCCGACCTATCGAACTGGCGTCCTCTCGCAATGGGCGACGTGATCCCCAAACTCTTTGCCGCCGTGATGGCCGATCGACTCACCCACTGGGCCGTTACCAACAAGCGGCTTAGTCATGCCCAAAAGGGCTTCTTGCCGCACGAGGGATGCCTGGAGCATAACTTCGTGTTGCAGGAGGTCCTGGCGGATGCCCGCCGTCGACGCAAAGAAGTGGTCGTGGCATGGCTGGATCTGTCCAATGCTTTTGGATCAGTTCCGCATGCCACGATCACTGGGGCATTAACGGGCGCCGGGGCCCCGCGCGGCTTTACTAACATCGTGAGCAGCCTTTACGAAGGCTGCACCACAAGGGTGCGCTCGTCCGCCGGATTCACGGCGCCTATTGGTATGCGGTCGGGAGTGAGACAGGGCTGTCCCTTGAGCCCTATCCTTTTCAATCTTGCGCTGGAGCCCGTGGTCCGTGGGGCCGCGGAATCTGGCGCGGGATTTGACTTGGGTGGGCACATGGTGTCAGTCCTGGCGTATGCGGACGACCTTGCGTTGGTCGCATCACGACCTGATCGCATGGCCGGGCTGCTTGAAGCAGCAGATACAACTGCTCGGTCGCTCGGTCTCACTTTCAATCCCCGAAAGTGTGCATCACTGCACATTAGGGGAAATGGAAGTGTGACGGGCACCGAGTTCAGAGTTGGGGGGCAGGTCATCGCGGCCCTGGAAGATGGTGATAGCTATCTCCATCTAGGCGTACCGACCGGCGTTTCTGTCAATCAGACGCCCTACGCCACGATTGCCGGCATGGTTGCCGACTTGGGTGCCGTTGATCGTTCGCTATTAGCCCCATGGCAGAAAGCCGAGGTGTTGGCGTCGTTTATCATGCCGCGCCTTGACTTTCTGCTGAGGGGCGCGACCGTGCGAAAATCGGCCCTGACTCAGGCCGACAAGGATATCAAGCGGACGGTGAAGGGATGGTTAAACCTCCCCCAGCGGGCCAGCGCGGAGCCGGTCTTCATTCCTCCCTCTTTGGGTGGATGTGGAGTGCTCCCGCTGGCTGATCTCGCGGATGTCATGACCGTGGCGCATGCATTCAGGATGCTGAATGCAGACGACACGGTTGTGAGTAGTATCGCGAGGTCAACGCTGGAGCGCGCCGTCCGGGAGAAAATCCGTCGGCCTCCCACTAATGGGGACCTCGCGGAGTACCTGTCGGGCTCTGTGGCCGGGGAATTCGCGAGGCCGAGTTCGGGTCGAGCATCGTTCTGGTCGTTAGTGCGATCGGCGGCGCAAAGGTCGGCAAGCCGTATCGGCTTTCGCTGGCAATGGTCCGAAGAGAGGCAGGAATTGTCGGTCGAGTGCGAAACGCGCCACGGGCGGCGGATCGTGGTGCCGCCGACAGCTAAAAATCAGATCATCCGTCGACTAAGGGCCACAGTTGCGGATCACTACGGCAAGACCCTTGAGGCCAAGCCGGACCAGGGGAAGGTTTTCAAGGTCACGTCTCGACATAAAGTGTCCAATCACTTTATGCGGACTGGGCAATATATCCGCTTCGCAGACTGGCGCTTTATTCACCGTGCCCGACTCGATGTGCTCCCGTTGAACGGGGCTCGGAGATTCGGGAACGGTGATAAAAGATGCCGGCGATGCGGATATAACCTTGAAAGCCTTCCCCACGTGATCTCGCACTGTGGTGTCCATTCGCGAGCTATTCAGCAGCGGCACCACAATCTGGTCCGCCGCCTCGCTAAAGCAACCCATCTTCCTGGGGAGATAAGGGTTGACCAACGCGTACCAGGCGTTGGCGAGGAATATGCTGCTCTCCGTCCCGACATTGTCGTGACGGATGAGCAAACTAAAAACGTCACCATCATCGACGTGACCGTGCCCTTTGAGAACACCTTCGAGGCATTCGAAACGGCCAGGGTCGAAAAGATACGTAAGTATCAGGCCCTGGCAGACGTACTGCGAGGGCGCGGCTACGTCGTTGTTGTTGACGCCTTCGTCGTCGGCGCCCTGGGAGGTTGGGACCCGGCGAACGAACCTGTCCTGAATCTGCTGCGCGTTTCCCGCACCTACGCCGCTATGATGCGGCGGATTATGGTGTCGGAAACGGTAGCCTGGTCCAGGGACATTTACGTCGAGCACGTAACCGGTGTCCGGCAATATCTGGTGCCGGCTGCGGAGCCCGACGCTGCCCCGCTGGCAGCATAGACCGAACATCGTTTCTTTTTGTATATATTATTGACGAGCTGCAGGAGCTTTCTGAATTGTATAGTATCCCGTCCTCGATTATTTTATTGTGTTTGACTACAGATAAAGTTTCGGCTCGCCGACGGGGGGTTGCGTTCCCCCCGAAAATTGTATTATTTTAACTTTATTTTATTATATTATATTATTTTATCATTTTTACCTTATTTAAGGCGGGCCTAAGCCCGAAAAATGTGATGTAAAGCAATCCTCAGGGCGTGAGGCCCTGAGGAAACATGTCTTAATAAAAAAAATTCTCTTCAAGAGCAGTGCAGTTTTCATGTGCCCAACCCTAACACATAGAACATGATTTTATTTGGCACCTGAAATAAGAACGTAAAGTTCTTGCCGATTTATTAAAGTGTTATAACACTTGTTATGTATATAAAAAGTTAAATGCCACACAATTTTTCTGGCAAAAACATTATTGACTGACAGAATAAGATGGCCAATACCGGAGTACAACAATGTGGCCCATACCGGAGGAATGTTACTTTTTTAAAAAACAGCTGAAACTCAATGATTTTTCAGTTAATAATATTAATCAAGTAGGTGATTTTGAAGAGGAAACATAGAGCTACAAGCTCATGCAAACAAAATCTTTTTATCACTTTCCTGAGCGGTTTTATGACAGGTCATAGTTAACTACATGCAGACCCCTTTTTTTGAAAACTGACATTTAATGCTAAAAAATACGTTAGGAACTGCCTGATGATGGTAAGATTTCGTTTTCATGCTTTTTAGGCATGAATAGAACAATTAAGATTGTCAAAAGTGCCAATTTATTATGGCAACTTCAAAATACTGCCTTTGGCCCATACCAGAGGCCGGCCAATCTCGGAGGACTTTCCCCTAACGGCGACGCCGAAGACGATTCCGATCGCCGAACGCTCTTTCTCATTCAGTGAACATCTCTTTTTGAATTTTTTAGAACAGATGTTATTTCAAATTTTTCCACGGGATGATATCGATCGTAGTCTACGTTATTTTTAGGTTTCCTTATAATTCTTAACAAAAAATTTTTGAGTTAGAATTTGAATTCTTAAGGGGACTGGCAAGTGAAAAATGACGAAAAATTGGAAAAATATGAATTTTTTTTTCATTCTTGGATCCCTTAGAGTATTTTATTTCATGTACAGTTACATTTGTTTACGAAATATGTCAAAAAGTTGTCGAAATAAGGTATTAATAACAAATTCAATTGTTATTGCAAAAAACGGAAAAAAATTTTATTGCAGAATTTTCTTAATTTTAATATAAGAAATACAAATACGCAAGTAAAAACCAAAAAACATCAGTTTTTCGATGTTTGGCCAAAAATGGGTTAAGCTTTTAAAATACATATATATCATTCAACAACAAATTCGTCAATGAACTAGCGTTCCATAGTAACAACCCAAAACCGTGTAACTCGTCTGACTCTTCATTGATCAGTCTGACTTTGGTGGTTGCGCGCGCAGCCCAAAATGGAAGGGTTGAAAAGTTTGCGGGGCCGCGCGGTCGCGCCACCTGTGACGTCGCCTTGAATGGAGAAGCCCCTGGATGGCCTGATTTCATTCAGCACATTTTCCAAAGCCGCTCAATGAAATGCCGCCGCATGCACGCAAGGGCGGGGCGTGTCGTCGACCGATTTACAAATTTATAGCCCGACTGCGCATACGCGGGGTCGATTTCGTCCGCCCCGCCGTCGCCTCGCCCCTTTCCCCGTCCCGCGATTCGTCCTCGCCACTTTATTTGTTTCCGATTTCGAACCGCTCGTAAATATTTATCCCATTCCATTTCCAATTTAGTTTGTCACTTTTTTCCCCACTCGACTCCGTTTTGCAAACAAATCCTGATTCAATTTTGATAACGGTAAAACGATTTCATTGGCAATTGAATTTAAGTGATTTTAACCGTTTTTGGGGCGTAATTATCTGATTTTGTGTTTGGGTTTGTTTTTCTCGAAATTTTGAGGAGATTTATCCGGGTTCTTAATTGAAAATTCGATTCTTTCAAAAATTTCTAATTAACGTCCCCTTAATAAAAAAATATTGACATTTAATTGGCATTGTTTTTTGAAATTTAATTTCCTCAGGTTTTCTTTTCATCAAAACGGTATTAGCTTTGTCAAATTAATATTATTATCAATGTTTTGATTGAGGATTTTTGTTTATTTAATTTTCTTTCTTTAATGTCCCCTACGTAAAACTTTATCGAAATACGATTAGAACTTCATCTTATTTGATTACTTTTATTTCTAATATAAAAATCCCATTGACTTTCTCAAACTATTTTCATTAGCAACATCAATAACATGTTTTAATTGAAGATTATTATTTATTTAATTTATTTTCTAAAGACCCCTAAATCAAATTTTCTCGATATGTGATTACATGATTTTGATTAAATTATTTATCATCATCACAACTTTTGTACTTTTTTCGAGTTATCGTCATTTCATTTATTAGTTATATTTTTTCGCAAAGGGGCTAAAATAACATTTTTTTCGAAATTCCATTATAATCTTTTACGAAATTATTTCACTTGATCAAAACACCATCAGTTTTTCTCGATTTATTTTCATTATGAACATTAATTAGATTCGACAAATAAAAATGTATAATAAATTTATTTTTCGATATAGGTGCCCTAAATAAATTTCGTTCAAAATTAGCTTAGAAAGTTTTACGAAATTATTGTCCTCGTAATTCAACGATTAGTAGATTTTAATTAAAGATTATTGTTCGTTCAATTTATTTACTTAAGCTCTTTACAAATAATTTAATCGAAATTAAATTCGACATTGTTTTCCTGCTCAAAATCCCATCAACTGATCTCATCCAATGTCTAAGATGAAAACGTTCCAATTTCCGCAAATCCTCATCGGCTGACTGATTCGACTTTATCACCACACGAGCGTGACCTCTGATTATCGTTTCATTAACAAGATTCGGGCCACGCGAACGGGCCAAGAGATTTCGGTCAATGGAGACCTCTCGTACCCCAGTTATTAAGGTCCTTGGACACCGTCGAACGGTGTCATTGGGTCGCACCATTGACGTCCGTGTTGCTGGGGAAACGACCTATTGCCGGTGATTAGATCAACCAAATCAAACCACCAGAATTCCCGCCATTGTCAACCAAAATCCACAAAATCCTTCAAATATTCATCCAAATAACGACGATAAAATCGTCAA
>JABFPQ010000807.1:0-10107 GCA_022817265.1 Masnerella sp. ZL-2020 | reverse complement strand
GATTTACTAAAAAATTAATTAATTTGTAAATAAATATTGACATTCCAATCATGTAACTTTTGCAAAACCATAAACTTTTTGTTTACGTAATTTATAGTTATGTATTTAAAATCAATTTAATCATGCTTTGTTAAAACCATAATATAAAAAAAACTAATATATTCCAGGAAGTTATTTTTCGTTTTTTCGCATTACTTTTTATAATTTTCTTTAATTAGTTTTTTTTTCTTTTTTAAAGGTCTTATCAATTTAATGTTAATTTTTGTAGCATTATAAATATTTAATGTAATCAAAAGAATTCTGATTGAACTTGAAAAAATGCATTCTTAAATTCGGTTCACATGGACCAGAATTCGAATAAACCAACATCAATGAAATATACATAAATCCAAGTGATTTATTTCACGAAATGCTACTATTACGTAAGAAGTTCATCTCATCTTGAATTCCATTAAATTTTGAATACAAAACCGTAATACAATAACTCTCACCTAGAAACGATGCATTCTATTTGAGTAAAATACTTTCACTTTGGAAAATTACACACATCTTAATTTTTCAGGATTATAAATAGAATTCGATTAATTAGCTTCAATTGTTTTAATTAGAACGTAATTGTTTCAATTTTTTGTAATTCTTACACCAATATCTCACTGTTATACGAATGTGCTGTATGCAATCGACTTGGGTGGATTATACAATTGTATACTATTGAACTGCTTTCGAAACATTTTGTCATAAAAGACGTGTGAATGAAGATCTATTAATCAAAGTCCAATGAAATGCATTCTTTCGATTTTTGGTACATTCAAATATATTACTCGAAATAGTTTTTCTTTAAATTTTTGGAAATTTGGAATTCAATGCAAACACAGGAAGGAATATTTTAAAATTACGAAAGAAAAGTCCTCTATTTCAAAATTTTAAAAGTTTTTGTAGTATATTGAATTTTTGATTTTCAAATTATTCGTATTGATAAATCTAAAAAGCAGGAAAAATTACTCGACTTTAAGTAAAAAACTGTTCGATAAAAATTACTTAACTTTTTCAGTAAATTTTTACTGAATTTCAAAAATTTTACTGAAAATTTTTATAATTTTTATCCAAAAGTTCAGTAGTTTGTCAATTTTTGTGATTAGTCCTTTCTTTACTGTACATTTTATAAATTTGTATAGTAATTTTTATTGCGTTCAATCATATACCTATCAGAAATTAAATTAGCGTTTCAATTTCTTTTTCCAATTTCTTCTTGACGAAATAATTTGAACAATTCGGTTAATTGGTGCTGACACGCAATGCGTTTCAATTGATTTATGTAACTGTAAAAATGCACGTTTTAGGAATATTACGTAAATGAGTGGAAAATTGCAGTTCGAATCTAACCCGAAATGTCAGTCCCAAATGGAATCCGGTTCCACCGAATAATAAGTTATCGTGAATAAATAACAGTTATACCGGATTGCAACCTTTTTATTTTGAGGAATTTCGCGAAAAAGTCAAATTATGGAAATTTTTAAGTTTTTTCCTAAACGGCGCCGTCGCTTAATTTTGTAAACGAAACAACTTTTTGTTGTGTTGATATCTTTGTAATAACTGTTTATAAAAGAACATCAGAATGTCGCTGAAACGTTCCTTTTCTAAATTTACAAGTGCATTGCATTAGAACGCTTGTCGGGCATTTGACATAAATATGGAAATTTTGTTTTTATAAACATTCATAATTGATTACCCTTTTTCAATTGCACAAATAGTTGCTACAAGTACACAACTCTCACATATAATTTTGATTTTTTGCTGAAAATATTTCAGTCGTGAAAAATAGTGTTTTTGTCTCAATCATTTCCATATAGAAATAAATGTGACAATGTTCAAATTTCTTATTAAAAGCTTCATATTTTATTTTGGAAAGTGGTTTAATATGTTTTGTACGAAAAGGTGCGAGAAAAAAATTTAACTAATGAGTGTCTATGAAAATAAAAGTGAAGCTGTTTGATTTATTCAGGTTCTCTTTCGTTCCTCGAAGATCAACTAAAATTTTACTTTATGTTTATACAGATTGTTTGATGTTTAATGAAGCGAAATTTGTCGAAGATTTTCAGTTTTAACAATTTCCTAATATTTTCACTCAGAATATTGGCAAATAATTATATTTACTTTGAGGAATAGAAAAATGATCTGCAGTATTTACAACTAAATTTTTTCCCTCTATTATAACAAAAAATGCTTTAATTTACCGACAGGATCAGATTACTTTGTCGTATTAATTATGTAAATGAAACACACCACAATTCACTTCAACACTTTTCCCTACATGTCATTAACATTCATTTACTGTTGAAATAACGAGTCGGCTTTAGTCGGTAGAGAGTAAAAAAAAGTATAACAGTATCAACCAAGATCAAGTCTAAAAATGTCGTAAGAAAAACAAGTGAACTTGCAAAAGTTTCCGCATATTTATTTCTATCACAGTTTTGTTCTGTTAATTCGTTGATTTAGATTTTAGTGTTTCTTATAAAAATAATTATTTCACAAATCATTATTAAGAAATTCATTAAGATAATCTCATCGTGTAATTAAATGAACATTATAACAAAACTTAATAAAACTCTTGAGAAAAGACGAGTATATCTTTTGAGTCCGAAATAATATTTGCAGATTGAAATGCAAAAACTATTTAAACGTTAAGATAAATGAGTAATATCACTCTAATTAATGGTATTTAAATTTAAAACACCACACTCTAAAAAGTGGTGTTTTATTTTGAAACACCAAAAGTGTTTTACAATGTGGAAAAGATAGGTTAAATTTAAAACGTTTTTTGTGTTTTATTTGTTGCCTATTTATTTAACATTGTAAAACACTTTTCGTGTTTTAAAATAAAACACCACTTTTTAGAGTGTGGTGTTTTAAAATTAAATACCATTAATTAGTTCAACTTCAAAATTATTTGAATTAAAAAAGCAAACATATTCATTAGATATAAATACATAATTTATCATTTAAGGATTAAAAACAATTATATTTACCTTAAAAGTTCATTTCGAGTTCATTTGAAATCACCTTAGATTAAAAAAAAGAGAAGCGAATTATCGAACGTTTCTGGTGAAAAATTCACTTAAAAAAACTATCTCAAATAAAACACTCAAGTTTTTATTTTGAAAAGCTTTCGAATTTTTTTGCCTGCGAAAAAGAAAATGAAAATTTGAAACACTGGAAGGTGTTTTACACTACAAAAAATTTTGAACGAAACACTTTTTTCGGGTGAATTTGGAGTGTAAAATAGTGAATATAAGCAAAGGGGTAAAACTTACGAATGTTTGCGCGTAGTCGCCACCAGTGGAAAAGATGAACTTGGGGTTTCTGCTGGCGCGCGTGGGGGTGACGGCGCAGTGTACTTTGCAGATGAGAAGAATTGCGATCAGCAGCGGGAAGAGCGCGAAGAGTCTCATGGTGCGTTGCCGGTCAGGCGGTGTGGCGCGACTCGGCGTGAATCCCAGCTCGTCGCTCGGCGGACAAATGTAACATAACGCGGGATCCAAAATTTGGTGAACCGTTCACGGTGTCCTCCTCCTTCTCCCCGTTAACTCCGACGACCTTGCGGTGTACTCCGCGTCGGACGCAGAAGTTTCCTCACACGCGCCAAAACGCTGTTATCGGTGTGGCTGTAACCCATTCACGCACATTGACTGATAAGACGTAGTTTTTAATATAACCCAATCGCGCACAATTCGGTTGCCCAATCACGCACAGTTCTTTCAATCAAAAGAATCAAAGTACAACAATTGTTTTAACAATTGTTTAATTGTATTAACAGAACAAAAATTTATTTAAAAAACAATGTTAAGTCAACTTACACATCTGTCAGGAAATATAAATCTATATTAACGCGGGCAAGTTTTTATAACACATATTTCGTAAATAATCTAAAATTTCTCTCTTGTCGTAATTTTGCATTAGTTTATATAACGCCTCTTGTTTCGCGATGTATAATCCTTGTCAATTGATTTATGTCAATGTTGCTTCCATCTTTTTCGGGTTTCGTTTTGGAACTGAATGCATTGATTGCAATCGAAGCTGTTTTCTAATTTTCAAATCGAGTGTTTCCTGTCATCTTCAAAATAAACAGTTGCTGTGCTAAACTCTCCGACGTTTGCTTTATAAGATGTTCTTTCATTTCATATTCATATTCATATTCATTCATTTCATTTAAAACTGTGCGCGATCGGGCTACCAAAATGTGCGCGATTGGGTTATAATTAAAGGCCAATGTGCGCGATCGGGAATCACCGATCGGTGCAGCGTCGCGCATCTGGTGCACCGGCCCGGACGCCTCGTCCTTGACCGAAACCTCGCGCCGGCAAACCGGTCCAAACCCGCACGGGTGAGAGTGTTAACTGTCGATGTCGACAATTCACTCGGACCTTTTCGAGTTTACCTACGGCTCATCTGGGAAGAACGCCGTCTCGATCCGGGTCAACTTCCCAACTAGGTTAATGGCATTTAGTTTATGCGTATGAGTATTAATATATTCGTGTGCTTATAGGAATGTTCCCCATTGTCACGTGCTGCCAAATCGACGATTGTCTTACGACCAGTTTCTTTTCGAGGTCCACTGTTTTCGGGTGACTGAACTTCGGATGATTGTTTGAATCCATTATTATAAATTTACAAATTTACTGAATTATGTAAACAATTTATTCCTAAAATATGATCAGTCCATTCCTTATTTTGATATCTATTTTAACTTTTTCAGTCATCTTCTTCCTTATTATGGATAAACTTGACAAATTGAAGATGGTGTTTTATTGAAATTATTTTGTCAATATGGAAATATTTGAAAAATTGTTTTGTTCATATTGAAATATTGAAAAATTCATTCAATTCTCGTTGCAAAAATATAAACAAGAAATTAATTTTTCAAAATAGATATATAATTGTGTGGCTTTGAAGAAAAACCAGTTAAGTATATAGGGATTTAATATATACTTAACTGGTTTTTCCTCAAAGCCACAGAATTTATATTGCAAAACATTTGAGTTAATTGTAATATTTTATCATGACAAAAAATGTAGATTTTTATAATCATCATTAAAAACATATTTTTGAAATTTTTTGGTGATCCCTAAAAACATGACTGAACGGGTTAAAGAAAATCCAAAACTAATCAGTTATTTCATTAGCCATGGTTAACTGACGCAGTTTTATTTTGTTATTATGTCTAGTGATTAGAATCTAATACAAAAAACTACATCATTTACTTAAATCTCTAATGAGATAACTACTTTGCCTTACTTCCGTTTCCAAACAAAATTGTCCTCAAAAATCCGATTTTTACACGAATAATTTAAATCGATGATTAAAAAATATTTTAATATTAATTATGAATTCGAACAATCACCTTAAAACCTAAAATTTTTTTACTGGTTATGTACACTTGTTAAATTTCGGACAAAACGCCCTCTGTGACAACAAGTGAAAGTGACAATAGTTCTAATCGATGTCTTCCCGAAAGATGCGGTTTCCTTTTCGGTTCGCATGTAGGAATTGGGAACGACTCGAAACGAGCGGCGTTTACGCGATTTTCGCGCGCTTGATTTATACAAATGCCATTTTCTAATCTCCTTCAGAGAATCGGAAATGTGCTTTTCATTTTTTTGCACCGATGAAATTACATTGTAGTAATTGTATTCTACTTTGACGAGAACTTGAGAGCATTTAGAACTAAAAATCGAGGAAGATTATCCGGAATGTAGAAAAGAAAGTAACTCTGAAATGTGTTACTTTTTAAGTGGATATAAATTATCTAATTTCTTCAAATATGTTTGACAACTATAAATATGTTTAGCATACTTCGTCGACATATATGAATGATTTGTATGCGAAAAGATTTTGAATGAGAAAAGCAGCGATTATCAAATATTGGACAAATTTTATTTGGTAGTGTGGGTGGTATATGATATAGTAATTTGATTCAATTTGACATTTTTGTATCGTCATTGCAAAATTATTATCATTGTTTCATTACAGGTATTATTCATTAGTTATTTGATCAACAAGATGCGATTTCAAATCTCATATTGCATCATTAACAAAATGTTTAATAATATTCAATGATTGTAAAAAAACTGTAAAAAAATTATTGTAAAAATTTTTTTTTTGATACAAAATAGAAAACTTTATTGTTCTCATTCTAAAAATTGTATTTCTGAAATTCAGACCATTAGTCTAAAATTAAGATTTTGGGACATCGTCGTTCTTAGATAAATAATATGTTTATTTCACACATAAATATAACAAGATTTATAACACTAAAATTTTCACAAGTATGTTATAAAACGTCTATTTCAGATGCGAGTAATTATATCCTGACGCAATATATTTTATTGTTTTACTATCTTGCTGACATTAAATAATATTGACTCAAATGTTTTCACTTTTAGTATGTCATAGAAAAGAATAAAAGTTTGCAAAATCGAGGCCTAATACTGATTCCTTAATTGAAATTTAATTACCAATTTCTGTCAGGTGATAATAAAACTAATTATTTAAACTAATTCAAAAGCTTCGCTCATTATTTATTCAAATTTCTTCTTATACACGTATGTTACATTATATAGACATTATCCTGGATTATCGAAGATGCGGAGAAATTTAGGTAGACTGAATGAATAAAAAGAATGTGTCTGAAAATAAATGGATGAGATATCCGTACAGTTTTATTTGATCCTCATTATCATACAAATATGATAAATTTAATAACTTAAAAAGGATCATTCAAAAAATTATGATAACAAAAATTGAAATAAAAGTAGTAAGCGTGAAAATAAAAATGATATAATTTTATACAACAAATAATTGTGTGACGTAGGTCAAGTTTTCGAACGTGAAATTTTCACTTTTGTATCAATAGAAAAGTGAACTGAAATTCATCCAAAAAGTTAAAGAAAAAATAAAGCTACACTGCAAAAATTAATATTTTTAAAAAAATTCATTTTGCACTCACTTTTCAAACTTTTTTTTGTTTTTTAAATATTAATTTATTGTTTGAACTAGTAAAACACCTTTCGGTGTTCTAAAATGAAACATAAATGTCTACTGTATATGACGTGAAAATACTCACTATCTTTATCCTAAAACTGTTAACACTTAACTAAAATCGTTTCACAACACTCTGTTACAGAAAAATTAAAAACCAATCGGAACCAAAACTGGTAACTTGAAATAACGACCGGAGCGAACACGGAATGATCAGCGTGTTGCGGCGACAACCATTACCGAAAGAAAGAGTAAACTCGACTGTCGGTGAATGATTTTTCCAGAGTTATTTCCGCTCCGGACTTGATGTTTTAACTGCATAGATAAATAGTTGTTCCTGAGGTTTAAGACGATCGTCTAGCGTGCGTGCGTACGTTATTTACATAATTATTCATTTCGGTTCGGCCTCCTGACCGAAACATACGAAGATCGATCATGTATCCTTTCTCCCGCTAAACGACATTTACCGACCACGTGTGCAAAATCCCAGTTGCACTGACACAATTATGTGTCTTCTGATACCTCGAGAGAACTTTTATTCAATTTCATTTTAATACCATGATTCGTTTCGTGCAATTACATTTTATCAACACGAAGTATTAATATTTTTTAATATGCATTAAAATGTTTCAATTTAAATAATTCATTGAAATCTTTCATTTTTCTCTTTTGACAATATTCATAATTTTACATTTCCTTTGTTTAATTAGCTAATAACATTATGTAATAATATAATGAACAATCTTTGTTCTGACGAATCGAATTATTAATTGAACAAATATTCTTTGTAGACGAACTGATCTGTATTTGGTTACATAATAAGTAGGTAATAAAGTAAAAATAAAACTACAACACAATTAATCTGCAACAAATACGTGGTCAAATTTCTCACTTTTAATTGACACAACATATGTAAATATCAAATAATAGAATATTTTCGTAAAATTGGTACGTTTGAGAAATAGTAAAATTAATCACTGATCACGTTTTCACGTTCACGTCAAGAATGTGTGTACGAGGTGTCCTCATTTTTTACATACCTACTTGAAATATTTGATGCCAAATTCCAAAGTTGAGAAGTGCAGGGTTGAATTCGTTTTCTCTTCCATAATAATAATAAATAATTTAATAAAAAATTTAATTTTCATCTAATTAAATTATTTCAATTATGTAAATTATAATGAAATTAATTGAATATGAATAATAATGGATAATAATTATGTTTAATTATGTTTTGAAACGGATTTTCCGTTTACCTACCAAGTTTTACAATTATAATAACTCGAACGTAGACTGGTATGATGTAATTGTGATTGAATAATTAAATTTGTCAGTAAAAGGGTGATTTATCTATTAAATGTAACACGTGGTTTATTACTACACAGTATAGTATTATAATAATGTAATACTTTACGCGGTTTAATTATTATTAAATTGTTACTTTCACGCATAAGTGATGAAAAGAATGTTAGTTATGTGCTTATGCACAGCGAAATTACGCATCTTGGCACATGATAGTAAATAATTGAAATTTATCATTTGGAAGCAGTTTTATTACAAAGTGTATAATATAATTCATGACTACGATGGATTGCACATTGCCATATTACAAGCAGTAGTAAAATATCGTTACAATACAAAAAATACAATACAAATACAAAAAAACATTTATAAATAGTAATTAAATCTACACGTAAATTAATATCACAATTGTACATTTTATCATGGCGACAGCTAAAAAATATTAGCTAATTTTGTGCGTGATGTAATTTTCATTTTTATATGGGAATAGCTAATAAAATGAGTTTTTTACATTTATTGAGCTTTTCGTCAGCTTTATGTTATGAGAAATGATGCATTTTTTGTATTCGCGTCCGACTATTCGTATAGTTAAATCTTTGCTCGATCGTTCATAACCTCGTTGACATTGAATGATTTCTGTATTTATATTGGTCCAAAATATCCACTACGCGGTTGTATAACAGTTCTTTGACATCCCGCGCGAAAAAGAAGTCCATGTGGTTGAAATTGTCATCTGGAACTGCCTCCATAGCAATTAAGTTAGAAAGGTATTTACTCAATTTTATGGATTCCTGTAAAAATGTCGGATTTTAGAAAACTGCTAATTAGAACAAATATAGAACTCTGTGTTATATAACACTGCGTATTGCAAAATTTGGATTTTTGCAATACTATGTTGAGTGAAAAATGTTTACCGCTTCAGCCGATAAATAATCTCCCCGACCGTAAAATAGTACCACTGGCGCTACAACATTTTTAATGTTGTAATGTGGAGGTCTAGTGCGATTGTACATTTCCAGATTTTTCGTGATTTTCCCATAATCATAGGCCTGGAAGGTACCTGCAAATTCAGCTTATGTAACAACGTTTTGGGTTTACTGCGTTTGAGAAAATTTGTCTGATCGACGTATTTTTTGCTGCGAAATTTCGTAATAATATACGTAGTTAAATTTTCTCGAAACTTCAACGAGTCTTAAAACGTTAATAAAGTACAATAAGGTGTATAACGTATATTTTAAAAAATTTGTTTGGAGATTTAATATTTGTTTTTACAATATCTCTTCAATTTGTGGTACTATGGTAATATGTTACTTTTTTAAAAACAGTATACTAATTTATAAAATACATTAGAATTGTCCCTGAATTAATAAAAAAACTTACCCCTTAAAATATTTTGTCGATAATGTAAAAGTGATTGTAACGAAGCCCCTGCAGGATTATACTGTAGTAAGGTTGGCAGCATTGACTAAAACAGTTTCCAATCATAAACAATAATATATTTTAAAAATTCTTAAATTAAAATAAAAATTTTTTAAATTATTTTAAAATTATATTTAAAAAAATTCCGATCAATGTTCGGATGATCAATGTTCTAAACGATGATCAAGATTTATTTCATGTTGACATTACTTCAATTATAACACTGAAGTCGTAAATACGTACTCTTTTTTTCAATTTATCATTATTTTTTGGTCGATTTCTCGCAAAAAATAAAAGTAAAATACCAACAGAGGTAAAAATGACGTGAACAACTTTTTTTCGAATTTTTTA
>JABFPQ010000806.1:0-10108 GCA_022817265.1 Masnerella sp. ZL-2020 | reverse complement strand
CACTCAGACTATCGGGTTCAGAAACCTAAAATTATATACGACTTTGATGTATCTATTTCTATACAGATTTTTTCAACATACATAAAGTGAATAACTATTATTACCTCAAAATGTTTTGTAGAAAAAAAATATTATGTTTATTCATATTGTAATGAAATGGATCTTGTTTAAATTTAAAAAAAAAATTAAGAATTTTCGATCTTACTTCATAAAGGTTACCAATGACCAGAAGACCATCTTTTTTGCTTAGAGCCTCCTTCACAGATTTGTATTTCTCGTTCAAGTGAACTATGTGACTTTCTGCTACAAATCTAATAATTCAATAAAATGTCAATTTACATTTTTAAAAAAAGAATTTGTTTAATTGAAATAGTATATTTTTTTCATCAAGGGAGGAAAGTTGAGCTTTACTCCCCGCGGAGGAAACGATACTTTTCGTCACAAGTGCATGTACAAAGTCGAGCTTTTACTCCCTGGATTTGAGGGAGTAAAGTGCATTTTTAATCCCTAGTGAGTAAAGCGTAACTTTACTCCCGTGGTAATAAAGTTGATCTTTACTCCCTTAAAATTCAGGGAGTAAAGTACGACTTTACGTGCACCTGTAACGAAAATGTAGCTCTAATCTAATCACCCCTTTCCATTAATTTTATGCTCAGCTCCATTTTTGGCTTCTTGTGCCCAATGAAAATGCATTTGTTGAAAAACGTATGTGCTGGTGACTCTTCGACTCGATCTTTGTATATTTATTGTAATATTAACCTTTGGAATATCCTCACTATTCCATTCTCCTTGCAGTTGTACTAAAAAATAAATGAAACAAAAGAACGCAATCTGGTAAACTCATTCAAAATGTTATTAATAAATAATTCTGAAGTCGACAATTTAGAAAAAAATCACAGTTTTAATGTTAAAAATTAATTGTTCAATTTAATTTCTCATATTAAAAATTGTTTCATCAACTACTTTCCTTATTCCTTATAATTACCTGTATGACCGACGTTTGTTAAATTTAAATTCAACGGTTTTTTGTTGTAATTTATAAATATGGGTACAAATCGGTCTCCTGTAGCATACGTTTTCTTTGGAATATTAATAGGGGACTGTGACTCTCCGTTACATTCTGGACTAATCTTACCCCATGTACTTGTATTTTGATACGAATAATCTAAAGCTAAAAAAAACTCATAAGCATTAATAAATTTTACCAAAATATTTAAAATTTCTGTCGAATATTTTTGTATCGTCATTTATTAGCTTACCTAAAACTTTAATACTCTCATTGCTTAAAACTAAAATGTAAATGATGATATATAATTTCATAATAATACTTTAAATTTAAGGCAGAACTAAACGCGTAACGTGACCTTAACGACTGATGAAAAATTGAAAAAACACTTCAGTTCGTACTTTAAGAATGAGTCTAATATGTATTTATCTATATCATTTGTAAAAGCAACCGATAGAAATTCACTTAAAACATAATAAGAAAATATAATTGGCAAGTTTTATGCAACAAAAAGTTTAATGGTTTCGAATTATTTCAAACAATGTGTCGGAAAATATCATATCATTATATACTTTAAAAGTATTTTTATGTTAAATGTGTAATTGTTCAAGAATAATTATTATTGACACTATAACATGAATAGAAACCGTTTCACATTTAACATTTTTTAGTGCAATGGTAAGGGAGTATCATTAATAGTGTCATTTTGATTAAGTTTATTTGGTATATAGAAAATATAACCAAGACACTGAAGATTTCCGATTTAGTTTACAATTGACACGTAAATTTATTTATTCACATATTGCATTTTTTAATTTATCGATATATCAATCATCCACTGTAAAAACTGGTGTTATAAAAGTGTCTTAAATTAAAACATCAGTGTCTTAAAATAAGATTTTTCGTGTCTGAAATTAAGACAGTGACGTTTTCCAGAGAGATGGAAAGAGACGTAGCTCCAGCTTTTAGAGTGAGAAAATCGAAAATAAATATCAAGAATCCACATGATATACAATTTTGACATTTCATTTTTTTCTACTAATTTTTTATATTTTTTACAGTTATACTGCAAATTCACTTAAAAAATATTTATCGTAAGAAAATGCCTAAATATACTGCAGTAGATGAAAAATTTTGAAATTTACGAAAAATTACTGAACTGTGATAAAAATTACACTACTTTTTAGTAATTTTTAATATATTTAAAAAAAAAAATTTCATATATTTTAATATATTTCATCTGTACAAAAATTGTAAAATTGACATAAAGACACTATGCATTTTTATACATCATTTTTCGTAACAAATAGCGAAACATAATTTTTATACGCATCTTTCTCATTAGTATAAGTATACAACACAATTTTTTTGCGCAACTTTTTTATTCTCATTCCAAAAATATTCCGATTTGCGCTGAAATAAGAAATAACAACGGTGAGAAAATGATGAACCCGGATTAATAATAAATGAATCGATTCATTTGGTTGACGTGTTCTTGATGGCAATTTATAGAGCATTGTGGCCGTGGCTGCACGCGGAGACATATTTATACTGGGTGCACGGACGCACACACGTCCGCGTTGCGGAATATCATCTCGCTGCTGATAACTAGGCCATCAGATCGATCCTGCGGAGCCACCGCCGTCACCGAACACCCCCACTAGTCGCGAGCCACTGCTCTCGACGTCAACGACAGCGCCGCAGACACAACCGCCTTCCTCCGCCCAGGTCTGCTCCGCTTTTCACGTCGCCTTGTCTGCAGCCCGGCGATTCCATTCGCTTTTTCTTCTCCCCCGCGAGCCAGGAAAACTCTTTTCGCGTGCAATCCGAGAAGGGACGCAAGAGTTCTACTTTATCGACTGAGTTACACGAAAAAATGGTGTTTTATTTTACTGGTTTTTATTTTAAAAACAAAAAATTGTTTTGAAAAGATAAAAAGATAAAAAAAAGATGAAACAAATACAAATGTTACAAATTAACAAATTAACCTAATCTTTGAAAAAAAATTAAAAGGCAAATTTAAAAATAAAATTTGCCTTTTCTGTATTACTTGAAGTTTGCCAAGAATTGGTTTCTACTTATGTATTCAGATTATTGATTGATCATTATCATTAGACATGAAGTTAGCAATAATTCATCAAGATTTCAGATACACTTGAAGTTAAAAACTTATTTCGTATTGCTTGAAGTCAGGAGTTTATAAGTAATAACCTGAAGTTAGTTAACATTCGTTATTACTTCAAGTTACCATAAATTTATTCGTTACTACTTCAACGTAGTGAATTTTGTCGTTTATAATTTACAATGAAAATTTCTTGTAATTAAACGAAATAAGCTACTGATTTACTATAAAATGAAGTTAGTCACTTATTTGTTATTCATCGAAAATCGTCCTAAAATGTATTGTGTTGAAGTTTATAACGTCTGTATTATTAAAAAAAACGTTTGATGTCTTTATTATTAAAAACCGAACAAAATTACCCATTATTTTTCTTTTCTATTTTCGATACTTCATTGAATAAAAGTATAAATTTTCCAATTACCGTCGTTAGGATGACAAAACTCGTTTCTGAAAGTATATCAATTAAGCACATTAATCCCGAATGGTTTCATATTTGAATAAAAGGACTGTTCGAAAAAACACAATTATCAATTGACTAAACATCTATATTTGCCCTGAATATTACATTCTCCAGTAATTGAAGTTGCCATTTGAAACTCCCGTTAATTAACGTCAAACCAAACATTGCTCCGTCTCTCTATATATAAATAAGTGCATTTATAATGGCTGTTTGCTATTCCCTACAATTCGGTTATAAAATATAAACTTTTTATAGCCAATCAATACGTTTTCCAATTTATCAAAAATGTCAAGCACTTCAAACTTGTTTTGATGTTAGTAACGTTTTTGCTAATATTTTAGAGTAAATTCTTTTTCTCATTAATTAAAATTTGAGATTTACTAATTGCCATATGAAGTTGGTAGTTTATTCAGGATTGAAGTTAAAAACTGATTTATTATTATCATATGAAGTTTAATTCGGTTCTATTGAAAGTCAACAACTTATTCTATACAAAGTGAAGATAGTAAATTTTTCGTTATAACCTGAAGTAAATCACGTATTGATAACAACGTGAAGTTAGTAACCTTCTCGTTATAACCTGAAGTAAATGACGTATTGATTACGACGTGAAGTTAGTAACTTTTACGTTATCACCTGAAGTAAATCACGTATTGATTACAACGTGAAGTTAGTAACTTTTTTGTAACAACCTGAAGTAAATGACGTTTTCATTACGACGTGAAGTTTGTAACTTTTACGTGATTACCTGAAGTAAATCACGTATTGATTACAACGTGAAGTTAGTATCTTTTTCGTTAAAACTCGGAATAAATCACGTATTGGTTACAACGTGAAGTTAGTAACTTTTACTTTATTACCTAAAGTAAATTACGTATTGATTACAACGCGAAGTTAGCAACATTAAAACAACTAACTGTAGTGCAGAAATGAATTACGCATTCCATATCACTTTAACTTCGTAAATTATTTGTTATTACGTAAACTTCATAACTAATTACTTTCGACTCACAATTACTGTCTTATTCAATATTACTTAACGTCAGAAACTCGTTTCAAGTTTTTGATACGATATCGAAGTAATGCAAAGTTTTTGTGACAATTGGAAACGCGAATGTCTTTGTAGCACGTTTCCTTGAGATTTTGTCATTCATATTCAATTTCATTCGGCGACGTCGATTCGGATATTTGAGAAATTGTCAATTGCGCATGGCGAACGGCTATCGGAAAACGTTGACGTCTGAAGATGAAGATATTTGTGCAACCAGTCGGATCCGTGTCGAGAATCCAATATCCGAGCGCGCAACGTGTATTCATGTCATTTTGATAAACGCCACTATTACTTGTTATGATTACTGTGACGGGAAGGGATATCGGCTGTTTTTGAGTTGAAAACATTTGTTCTTCGTTTTAATTTAAATATAATAATAATAATACTTTTATTTTTTCTGTTGCAGGTAAACAATGGTCCAATTCAGATATTTGAAATAAAATTTCACTTCAGACGTAAGATGAAAAAAAATTTTTGTATTTCAATTTTGAATAAGAAATAATATTTTGAAAATGAAATTGTTAGTAAAAAAATTTCATTTCAATTTAAAAAATTTCTATATGAAAATTCAGTTTAAAAAATCGCATGAAACTGGAATTAAAAAATATAATGAGATATTTTTATTTGAAAAAATATATATTCAGAAATAATATTCTTTACTAAACTGCCCTTTGCTATAAAAACATATATCTCAAATTACAAAGAGTTAATAATTTTTCATCGCTAAATATAAATCTAAAAAGCTTTTACTTGATTATTTTTATCATCACTCTTTCACTTTCATTTATTTTTCTCGCCACCCATCTTCATCATTTTCGCATCGCCCAGCGCTGTGTAATAAATTAAATTTTTCTTCAATCTATTTTATTAACCATAAAAATAAAGACCGCAATAAAACCGAAAAAACTCGTTGCTTTTGATAATTGAATGAATAAAAGATGACGTTACATTACATAAGGCCATAATTCCACGACAGGTCGTTGTTTGACATTTGCTGAAATTGTATCTGCGTATATTTATACCTCCGTACGCAATTGTGAGCGATACTTAGAGCCTTTGAATGTAGCTTTATCGGATAATTCAGTGCCACCTACGCCATGTTGGAAGGATTATTGACCCAGAATCGCTCGAAACACAGGCGAGAATGTATCGTGTTCGCGTAACACCGACACTGACTGTGAGACCATAACGCCGGCGAGAATTTGAGGTCGATATTGTGGGGTGGGTCAGGGTTAGATAGTGTCGAAGGATTCGAGAACAGTGGCTTTCTGTCTCCTTACGCTTTATTCATGATCAACGCATTTATTGGAATCTTTTTAAATTATTTAATTTGTAATTATTACGCATGGAATAAAATTGTTGAAACATTTTTTTATAACTACACTCTAAAAAATTTTGCTTAGAAAGTGTCTTAAATTATGACACCAGTGTCTTAAAGTAAGACTCTAATGTATTAAATTAAGATGCTGGTGTCTTGAATTAGGACGTCAGTGTCTTAAAACAAGACTTTTCATGTCTGAAAAAAAGAAACACATTTTAAATTAAATTAAAACTTTTGTATTACCATTTTTAGGGTATATACAAATATTTTCATGAAATAAATAATCTTAATAAAATAAATACATTCAAATATACATTTTGCAAATTTTTATTTAAATATTTACGTAAGATTCAGTATACAATTTTCAATTTTTTTGGGGCCGAATAATTTTTTTTCTGATTTTTGTTCCAAAAGACTGCAAAACGTCGGAAACGTGATGACATATAAAAAAATGTTGAATATACACACAAAAATTTGTTTTCAAAATTTTTGCGATTTTTTTACAATTTTTTGGCCGAAATCAATTTTTTTGGATAATTTGTATGTTTTTTCATCTGAATGCATCCCCACAAGCATAAAAATATATATAAAACTCAACATTTAAAAAAAAAAATTTTTTCGAAATTTTGAAACCCCTTGACATTTTTTCGGGGCCAAAAAATTTTTTTTTCGATTTTGGTTCCAAATGATTGGAAAACGTCTGAAACGTGGAGAATCACTTAAAAATGTTGAAAATACGCAAAAAATTTTTTTTTAAATTTTTGCGATTTTTCGCAATTTTTTGGCCGAAATCAATTTTTGTGGATAATTTCTATGTTTTTTCGTCTAAATGCATCCCGACAAGCGTAAAAATATATATAAAACTCAACGTTTCGAAAAAAAAAATTTGTTCGATATTTTGAAAAAACTTGAAGGGGTACCCCTTGACATTTTTTCGGGGCGAAAAAATTTTTTTTTCGATTTTGGTTCAAAATGACTGGAAAACATCTGAAACGTGGAGAAATACTAAAAAATGTTGAAAATACGCAAAACAAAATTTCAACATTTTTGCGATGTTTTTTTCGACCGAAATCAATTTTCGAGAATAATTTGTATATTTTTTCGTCTGAATGCATCCTCTCAAGCATAAATCTATATTTATAATTCCACTTTTCATTTATTATTTTTATAATTTTCTTATTTTTTGAAAATTTTGAAATTTGAAATTAAAATTGTTACTACGAACTGTTACTTCGAAAAGAAAAATATGTCAAACAACTTAGAAAATTGACATTCGATAAAACTGTCAAGTTTCACTTCACTCCGTAATCTATTCACAGAAACTGCAATTTTTTGCATTTGCACTCTCGATACAAAAAACTGACCTAAGTCATGCGAAAATAAGTAATCGAAATGTTTTCACACAGCGCTATCGCGTAAAAAGAAGAAGCGCATTTTCATTCATCGCAAACGCCTACCGACATCTCGGCCGCTTATCAGCGTTTAAATATAAACATAATTCGCGCGCGTTTTATCATTGACGTTCCATTATTCACGTGCTCGCGACTGTGCCACTAATGTCCGAAGGTCTCGCACGGCCATCGTCCTTGGAAAAAGAACAATCGAATGCGTTAATCACTAACGGAAGGATTCGATAAACACCACAATGGGAAAAGTTGGGAAAAATTCCCATGTCGGCAATTAATAGCGTTATCTCAGCAAACCGAGAAAATAACCAACGCTGGGTTTCATCTAATCGCGCTTTATCGAACTTGCATTTATTTTTTACGTTTTAAACGAGTAGAAAAATGAATTAAAATGGAGAATCAACTTATAATAATTTAAAAGTTTTTGTTATGATTATTACTTTTTAATTTATTTTACATAATTAGCATATCAATTCAATGTATAATTTTATGTGTTTTATATAACGAATGTTTATATCACTATTCTTTAATTTAACTATTTTGATATGAATTTATGTTATTAACCTATTACTTATTACACAATGTGAGTAAAGAAAAGTTATAATAGCATAAGTAAACAGTGTAGAATTTATTAAATTTATAAATGCTACAATTCATTTCTTATGGAATTTTTGAAAGATTTTGCGTTACTGATTTATTCACATTGATGCGAAGTTAGTTATTTTGTGTTTATTCAGTTAAGCTCTTTTTGTAATTTTACTTCACTGTTCGGTTATAACATGCATTATGACTTGAAGTTAGCAACAGATTTTTTAATACTTGATGTTGATAACTTATTCATTTTATCTTGAAGTTGGTAACTTATTCATTCTATCTTGAAGTTAGTAACACAGCTTTTATTTCATAAAGTTGGTAATATATGTTTTAATATTTGAAGATTTATTTATTTTAAGATGGTGGTTTATTCAATATAACTTGAAGTTAGAGACTTTTAACTACGACGTGAAGTTTACAGCTTAACCAATATTCTTCTACATAGGTAACTTATTCGTTTTTACTTGAAGTTAGTCACTTATTTACCATAACTTGAAGTGAGCCACTTCTTCATCATTACTCGATGTTAGTTTATTCAATTCGGCTTGAAGTTGGAGCTTTTCACTTAAAACTTGACGGTGGCAATTTAATATCGATTTTTTAAAATTAGTAATCAAATCAGTAATGCTTGAAATTAGTCAGTTAACATTATTACTTTAAAATTGTATGTCATGGGTAACTTATTCATTATATCTTGAAGTTAGTAACATATCCGTTAATACTTGAAGTTGGTAACTTATTCATTACGACTTGAAGGTAGTAACTTATTTAGTACTACATGACATTGTCCACTTATTCATTAAAACTTGAATTTATTATCTTATTCATTACGACTTGAAGTTAGTGACTTATTCATTACCACTTGAGTATAGTGACTTATGCATTACTACATGAAGTTGTTCACTTATTCATTACAAATTGAAGTTAGTGATTTATTCATTATTACTTGAAGTTGTTCACTTATTCATTACGACTTGAATTTAGTAACTTATTCATTATGACTTGAATTTAGTAACTTATTCATTACGACTTGAACTTTGTAACATATTCTTCATTACTTAAATTTTGTAACTTCATTCAGGATTTAATCTATTGTTGAACATTGTTTTTAAAATTAAATTTTTCAAAAAAAACGAAAAATTTACATTTTGCATAAAAATGCCAAATAAAAAATGTTACCATGGTCCCAATATGACCACCATTTATCAAATGCATTATTACAAGAACCGTTAGGTACAGAAACATGAAATTCTAATGGGTCGAGCATCAACGCATTACGTAACGCCAGGTGATAAATCAGTCGCAGCGAGTGGCGACGTTTCGCAAAGTGATCGTTCAAGCGTTCGCGTCTTGCGTATGACATTTCGTGCGCTAATTACCGCAGTCCGCCAAACCCTTGCCGATAAAGATGACCATAAACCGCAATGATTGACGCCCGCGTCGGGTCACGGCACGTAATAATCGACGAATTAATTCAATTGACCAGCATAAAGTTACATTTTATATTCTTTCTCTTTTAGAAAGGTGAAATCCTGTTACGCAATCGCGCAAAATTCGCAAACTTGCAAACAATATACGGCGATAATAAAATTTAAATATACGTCATTAATAGTAAAAGTTGCGAAGAGTCGAATAAAATACGCCAATCGAATGTGTAATTATTCGATTCCGGTTCAATGGAGTTGCGATTGATTGAATATTATTGATATAAAAATTGAAGTTAATAAAATATAATTTATTATTTGTTAGTTTTTCAATTCGTCATTATTACGTGAAGTTTGAATCATTTCCATTATTGATTAAAGTTCATAATTTTATGTCATTCCTTTCAGTCATTAACTGATTCGTTATAACTTGAAGTTAGTTACTTATTCAGTATTACTCGAAAGTGTTGGTTTATTCAAGCTGACTTGAAGTTAGAAACTTTTTGTTGAGACGTAAAGCTTGCATCTTAATATATGTTCTTCAAATTAGTAATTGATTCGTTATTACTTGAAGTTAGTCATTTATTCATCATAGCTCGAAGTAAGAGACTCATTATTACTCCAAGATTGTGGTTTATTGAAAATGACTTGACGATAGAAACTTTTAATTATAACGTGAAGTTTGCAGATCAATCGATATTCTTCTAAATAGGTAACTCATTGG
>JABFPQ010000805.1:0-10112 GCA_022817265.1 Masnerella sp. ZL-2020 | reverse complement strand
CATTCGCGTTTCGCCGCGCTCGGCTGCGATATGTTCTGTATGTTGGCACCCCGTTTTCGTTTAGATTTCTTTCGGTTAGATTACCCCGACTCGCTTAAGTCGCTCTTTACCCGGGACGAGCCGCACGTCACTAAATTATCGACTAATTATAAGAAACTTTCCTACTTACCTTACTGGATCACTGCAAGGCTGCAAAATCAATCGGAATTCCAGGATTCCGCAAATGAAACGCGATTTGGTTGCACTTATAATTTTATTATTATTTTTTCGAGAGATTATACTTTACGGCGCGAACTTATAATGATAACGGCGCGAACAAAACTAAAAAAACTAACTAACTGAACATATATAAAAATAATAATGAGAACTGTTTATGAGAAAAATTAAGAACTGACTAAAAACTGCTGTGGGCCCATATTTATGGGTTTTCATCCCACCAACCTCCGCATTAAGGGTGGTTCCTGAGTTCAGTGGGCCTAGCCACTGAACGACCAATCAGGTCCACGCTTAAGCTACCGAACTGTTCGGTCCGCCTATAGACTAAACCAGTATCTCTAATGTCATCTTTGTTTATGTTACTAAAACCACTATGCATTTGTCTTTGTCTTACTCATGTATTGGCTTAGCGTATTCCTTTAAAAAAAGTATTGTTTTTCTTTGGCAGTATTATACTCTGAAAACTGGTACCACAAAAGTGTCTCAAATTAAGACGTCAGTGGTTTAATTTTAGACTGCGAATATGTTAATTTAAGTCACCAAACGTCTTAATTTAAGACATTTTTGAAACTCCCATATTTAGAGGGGTTTCAGTTACTTTCATATATCCCTATATCTCTCTATATAAGGGAGTATAGAACAAAATATATTTTGTTATATATTTCGTAAGAGAAAAATGTATATAATTGTTAATTAATAAATATAGTGAAATTAGGGGCGCAGCCCCCTAGTATAGTAAAAATAAAAAACCAAAATTTTCAACTTCCAAAATTGACATGAAGACTTATGAACTTTTATGCCAATGACATAAAAAAGATGCTTGTGCAAAACTGAAGGTAGATGTCGCGAGTGAATTGGACATTAAGATTATCTTCGATTATGAATCGCCTTCGCAAGACACCTAATGAGAACGATAAATCGGCGCGCAAATAGAAATAAAAAGGGCGCGGTAAAGGGTACTCTCGTCGACAACTCGCAACAGCCTCGTAAACAAGCGTTATGGTTGCGTTAATGGTTGCGCACTGGTTTCGTGGCTTCAATGACCGCCTAAACGGGAAGTCCACGGGCCCATTAAGTGTCTTCCCGTTTTCATGAAACGACGGAATGAAAAAGTTAAGCGCACATTTCAAGGGTTTCTTGATGCACTGGGCTGTTTTATGAGAATGCTTATGTCAGCGAATGAGACTTTTGAAATTGCTGTTTTGGCAACTTGGGTGGGAAACGTTTTTTCCTTCTTTATTATGAATGTTGGTTTAAGCACGAAGAGAATTTCTTTTGTATATAACCATAATCTAAAATATGATGGTAAAAAGGATTGGTAAAGAAGACAATTTACTATGTTTTGCAGGACATTAGTTCAAATCTTAATGATGGATGCATTTTTTTTTAGAAAAAATGATTTTTATTTTTTAATTGAAAACGGTATATAACGTTTATAAAGATAATAAATAAAATGCATGATTTAATGATTAAATTTCTTCTAATATCATTAAATGATGAGAGTATTTTAATTAATAAAATTAGATTAACAAAATTGAATTATGAAAATGAATATGATTATGAAACAATAAAAGTAATTTCACGAGTCAATTAGCTCGGCACATAATCGCATTTTTGCCTGAAAAAAGTCACGTTGCACAATGCGATGACGCGACATGCCATCAACATTTTAATTCGCCGAGCATCGTGCGGCCGTCTTATTTATGTAGGCATAAGGTAATTACAAGTGAGAACGAGGGGAGACCGCATCGCGATAAGGCGTGTCTCCATTTTTTTCGCGCTAGCAAACCTGTTTCAAATCTGATGGATGACAGTTGTCCCTAGTCAACGCTAATAAGAGAAACTCGACGTCGTGATTAAAGCGAAATTTTCTCATATTTGACTCGCGCGAATACATTTTTCTATCGGAGATATCGTTTTTCAACAAGCAAAAAGACACAATTTTTTACTTAGAGAATTTGTTTATTTATTCATTAATGTCATATATATAGGAAAAATAATTTATTTTTAGGTTGAATTTTTAGTGTTACACTTTTTTTTGAAATAGCATTTTTTCAATTTGGTTAATTTTCAGGTTATCCTCTGAATTTTGAGGTTAGATTTTTATTTCTTGCAATTTTTTGATTCATTCAAATCTAAATTATTTGTTTATCATTATATTTTTAATTTTGTCTACTAACTATATATTAATTATATAAAATAAAGAAATAAAAATATTTTTAAATGTTTAGGTTATGTCGCTAAAATACCGCGTGTATTCTGAGAATCTCGTGGGTGATCTTAACACCCGAAGCATCTGCGCGGTTTATACAATTCAGGGTGGTCGGACCTCACGTCGCGACCCTTTAACGCGCGGCACTGGAAAATCCGTGGCGAATGCAATCACCGTTTAACAAAACGCCTCGTCCACGTTTCGCATCGTCAACATCTCGCACTCACAAATAAAACCCAATTTAATGAGCCGAGATTATCATGCAGAAATACGTGTCAAATTATTTACCAAAGTTTATTGCTCTTTTAACTCGGATTAAGTCCGAATCGCAACGCGAATTTCACAAACGTTTTGCCAACAAAAATATGTCTTTTCATTATGTATTTTTTTCGCAGGTTTCGATCATTTTTCATTACAATTTATAGTCGCGTTTTACTCTCTGTAAATATAAAAGATTTTCTACCTGGGTTTATAATATACCATTTCTCTCCCTAGTTGAACAATGTAAACATTGCCTACCTTGTTGCATAATATATTATTTCTCTCCCTTATTCAAAAATGCAAAGATTTCCTACCTCGGTGGATAATATACTATTTCTCTCCTTAATTGAAACATGCGGATTTTCCTACCTCGTTGCATAATGTACCATTTCGCTCCCTAGTAGAAAAATGTAAAGATTTCCTACCTCGGTGAATAATATACTATTTCTCCCCCAATTAAAAAATGCAATTTCCTACCTCGTTGTATAATATATTATTTCTCTCCCTAATTCAAAAATGCAGATTTCCTACCTCGGTGAATAATATACTACCATATTCCTCCCTAGTTAAAAAGGCACGTTTTATAACATTGTTTTTTGTTTCAGACAATGTAACGGAAGTAGTTCAGGATACGACGGATGCGAATATTTATGCTGTGGTCGCGGTCACGTGACCAAAGCTGAAGAAAAGCACGAGAGGTGCGAGTGCAAATACATCAGCTGCTGCTACGTCAAATGCAAGACCTGCCGGACGATCGTCACCACTTACGAGTGCAACTGAGCTCAACTGCTGACGAATTTCAAACCTTTCTTCGACCTGCCGAACAACGACTTTGATACGAATTGTACTTATGCGGACTGGCATCCTTATTTATTGAGCAACCATTCGAGCCATTATCTGTGCGGAATCGCGTATTTATTCTTGTTTGCACCGGTCGCCTCTGCTTAGCGTTAAGACTTAAATTAAGATTAAGGATTATGTATTTCATAGTAGAACGACTTAATTGTGATTTAGTTAATAAATGATTTCGATTTCATTGCATTGTTTTTATTTATCCTTTTTTATATCGTGTTCATTTTTTTCATAACTTAATGAATATTATGGTTATTAATAAAAAAAAAGTTAGCAATTTGACAAATTTATAATTTAAAAAAATAATTTTTTAAAAGGCTTAAATTTTAAAAAATGATTAATTTAAGTTTTTCAAAGTTATGGATTTTTACTTGTTGCACTTGTTTTTATTATATAATTGATGATTATTGTCAAAAATACAAAAGTTGTTTTAAAATTATGCATTATGCATTATTATGCATGAAAAAGGACATGAGAATAAGTATAAAAATCATGAATTGTCAATTGACGTCGATTTTTCACTTTGACGTCAATGTAATTAAAGATATTGGCTTTTTTCATGAAATCGTGCGGAGCTTTATAAAAAAGTTAAAATAACACTGACGTTTCGCATTATTCAGTACGTGATGGACTTGCTTTCGGATCCTTCTTCCTCGCTTAAGTCGAGGTCCTTCAAAAATGCACGCCAATCAACGCCAGTCCCGCAATCAGGCTCCTTCTCTGAAGCCCACCATAACGCTGTCTGCAAACAAAACACGTTGTAACAAAACCTTTTTTTATCGTAGTTATTTTAATTAATCTTATTCAAAAAGTTTGTGAAATAATGTTATTATTAATATTTTATTTATTATTAATCAATAAAATAATAAAAGAAAAAATAATAATAATAAATTTACTTGAGAAATAAATAATAAAATGTTGAAAATGTGCAGTTTGAGTAAAACCATCGAATTTACTCACAAATTATAAATACTTGCTTATCTAATAAAATTTTAATTAATGTAAATAATTACTTTCATATCAATTGGTGGTACTGGCAGAGTTGGATCGATTTTCACATTCATAAATCTCAGCAAATCTCGACAATCAATTTTTCCTTCCTCGTTTTTGTTCAAGCTGTAAACAGAAATATATTATTTGGAGTATTTTTTCATATGAAAATCATGCACTATTATTATAAAATATTAAATAATTATTATTTACTGGTCCAGCATAGAATTCAGTAATTCCACATTTAGAGGAATTTGACTGCCCCTAAGTATTGAGTATAACTCTTTACGACTGAGATATCCACTTCGGTTTCTATCAAAATGCAAAACGTTGCCCTCTAATCGATCCAGTTTATTCCATAAATTTCTGTTTAACTCATTATGAACTAAAGTTCTGGAAAATTAAAAATGAGAGTTATTTATACCTATTAATTCACATAAACATTATGAATTAAAATTTATTATATATTTATTTTATGGATAACCTGACGTATTCTCTTGTATGAAATTCTTTCTTTTCACGAGAAGAATATTTCCTCGCAATTGTAATGATTTCATGTTCAATTATATTGTCTCCTAAGTATCGTTTTAAGGCTTGTCTGAAAAATACAAATTGGATTATGAATAAGAATTTTTAAAGTCAAAGTGAAAGATACGTTTTCACTACCTCAATTTGTCCGATTCCCAAATTGGATTATCAGTATTCAGATTTGGACAATACTGTTGGATAAACTCTTTGTAAACTGGACGCAGACATTCTCTAATTTTCTTCATAATTAATTTCGCATTTGCTTTAGGGAACTGCAAAATTAAATTTTTGTTATTATGTTTACTATTATTATTATCCTATTCTGAATAAAAAATAAAAAACGGTCTTACTTCACTCGCATTATTTTCCATATAACGTAGTGCATTTAAATCAGCAGAAACCAGCTCAAAAACGAAACCATTTAGATTTACTTGTGATCCCACGTAAAAATACGTTTTATCATAGTATGATGGTTTTTTGTTTGTGAAAATTTCTTGGTCTGGCAACATTACCTGCATTCTATTTTGGAAAAGGTGTCTTTGGAATCCTAAAGATAAAAATCGCATATTTTTTTTAAAAAATGAAAATATTTCTCAAAATATTTGAATAAAAAACCAAAATAATGTTTGGACCTGATTTTTCACTTGATAATTCGAAAACAGAGATAGTATCATCCATTAGGAAAAATCTGATGATGAATTCTCGCTCAGAATTTTCGGAATATTTCGATATCATTTTAGCACGGAATCTCAAAACGTGACTGAAAAAATGAACATTCCACTTTTAGAATAATTTATATGATTTAAACAATTTCTAGTAAAAAAATATATAAATATAGATAACATACTCTCCAAAACGATAAAATTTGATAAAATTAATTTTCGGCGGTTTCGGGATTATACTGAAACAATTTCCCAACGAATCTTCATAACTACCAAACCCATTATAAGGCGGAATATATTTTTCAGTGAATTTATTCTTCTGGTCATTTTCATCTGGACGTTTTAGTGGCACAAATTCTTCAATTCCATATTTTTTTCTAGAAAAAAAGGAAATTTGAATAATTAGAAATTTTACATTGATTATAGCTAAGTTATTCACAATAATTATTATTTACTTATAATAATCTTTAGTAAAAGGATCCAAATCAGTAATCACAACTTTCCTGCCATAAACATTAATTTCTGCTCCAATGAAAAAATCAATTTCACTGTAATAGTCTGTTTTTTGTACTCCAGTTTTCAAAGGGTCTAGCACGAAATAGTTTTTGGCTCTGGGATGATCCTTTTTCATTATATTTAAAACCGTGAATTTTTCATCTGCGCCAATAGGATTCAATTGCGTGAAAAGCTATAAATTAATTAAATTCGTGTAATAATAATCAAAGACCCCATTACTTATGTTTTTCATTAATTATACCTTAGGAATTTTGGTTTTTCTTATATACATCGCTCCATAATTCTTAACCATTTTTGTGGGCAGAATTTCTTTAATTTCAACCATATCATCTGCGAGATAATAATAAATTTCCAAATCGTGCATGATTCCGTGAGGACTATCATCATCCCAGTAACCGTAAAATCTTAGAACTTGTCTGTCATATTTTAAAAATTTACTCAAACTATCTTCTTTTTCGGATTTCTCCAGCACTATATCCTGATGAAAACGAATAATACAAGAATATTGTTATTTTTAATAAATTTAAACATTGTTCCTTAGAAAAAAAGAGTACTTTTTGGGTTTTTTCTTCAGTCTCATCTGACGTGTCTATTAAAATTGCATCTGGAACTGGAATCCCCATACGAGTAAGAAAAGTTCTTGTAAATTGGTCGCAGTCAAAAATATAATAAATTCGTCCAAAAATAGTCAATTCTTTTCCAATATTCAAATCACTGATTTCATAGTAACGAGATTCTATCTGTTCAGGAACTGGAATTTTTTGTCGTTTTACAAGTACACCTGGAAAACGATGGAATACCATTAGTTTTGTCAATTGGATTAATTTAATTTAATACATATTTAAAGTTAAATTGTTCTGAATAAAGACCTTGTTCCATTCCGCTGTTACTTGTAAAAGGTTCACTTATCTTCATGGTACCATCTTCCAGAAAAAAGAAAATATTCACATGACGTCGTCTGGTGGACGTCCAGTAACTATCTCCAGTTTCTTCCTCAAAATATGCTTTGAATGCTAGTCGCTAATAAAAATGTAAAAGTGCAAATTTCAAATATGCAATTTTTTCCCCAGAAAAATATATTTTTGTCTTCAGAAATACCTGTTTATCATGAGTAATCCAAGTTGGCACCACCTTATGTTCAGTTGCATAAATTGGTGGATTTTTTAAATCAGCGAATTTCGGTTTATCAGCCAAATAATAAACACCGTCAGCCATTTTATCAAAATGTTGAGTTTTGTGAAAATTTTCCCTTTTCTTTAAATTAAATATAGTAATTTATAATAATACAATAATAAAACCACCGAATTGAATGGCAAATCTTTTCTATAAATACCTTATCATCGACGTTGAAACCCGGTAAAAACGGTAATACTTTCATTTTGCCCTGAGTGATCATAATTTTTTAATACAAAAAACCTGCATTCACAATTTCAATAAATGGAAAATAAAATAGACAAATTGTTTCTTTCAATCGTATTGTTGTTTTGTACGTAGAGTTTTGGAGTGAAAGTAGCAGTTATTTATTGGCGTTTCCTTGGAGATGTCTTATTGACAATTCAGAAGGAAAACAAGTGGGCCGTTATTTAATTCGCGAAAATTGAAGAAAATTAATAAAATCCATAAACTCCATCATTTCTGTGAAAATGATATACGATACCATTTGAATTAAAGATATAAAACAAAACAAGAAATCAACTTCTTTAAGATTGAATTTATTGGTAATCAATATGCGTTACAATCGAAGCGCAATTACTCACATTAACGTCTAAGGGTTTTATTTTAATAATCATAAATCATCTTAGATTCAACGATCGTATAAATCATTCGGCTGTAAAAACGACATTGAACGGCGATCGGCAATTGCGGGCACTCCCCGAACCATCCTCCACCCAACCCCGATTGAAAATCGGCCATCAGCGTCGTTATCAAACTGATATTAGTACATATTTCTGACCAGCAGTTCACTCGTTCATTTGTGTGTATATAATATATAATAATATAATATATAACATATTTTAAACCTTAAAACTACAGCGTAATACAACGTAGCAAAAATTGTATATAAAGGTTAGGCGTGCGTATATTAGTTCGCTTACAACGTTATATAATCATATAACAAACGTTCGACAATATTAAATATCTCGTCAATATCATTTCGTTCTGATTCGAGTTAGTAAAGCTCTGGTTATCAGTGGGAACGGACTTGTTCGAAAATATCACTCAAGTGCATTCACGCCATTTTCGTGATAATTGGTCACTTTCCGACCTCGGGGAAAAATGACTACTTTCGTCCCGCGGAGGGAAAATCTCACTCGAGTGCGTTCGAATGCGGTTAAATGCCATGTGGAACAGCGTTAGTAACAAAGTAGGGTCCTTAAGTACGTATATTCGAAAAAAATCAACCAAAAGCTTAGCTGGTAAAACTTTGGCGCGCTTTAAGGTACTTTCAACGTAAAGTAGGTGAGATTAAGGGTAGTGCTTTTGACACAGTAATATCACTTAGTTAGCACCCTACGACGTCAGAATTCGAGTTACGTCGTTTGACAGAGTCGACGTTCTAGAAGAAATTCAATATGAAAGAATTAATATAGACGTTTTTATAGTGAAAATATGAGAATAACATCTTTGATAATAGTATATTTTGCATCAAGGGAGTAAAGCTGATCTTTACTCCCCGCGGTGCAAACGATACTTTTCGTCACAAGTGCAAGTAAAAAGTCGAGCTTTTACTCCCTGGATTTGAGAGAGTAAAGTGCATTTTGACTCCCGTGGTAATAAAGTTGCGCTTTACTCCCTAAAATACAGGGAGTAAAGTACGACTTTACGTGCACGTGTGACGAAAATTAAATTATGAATCATAGATTCGTAATTAAAACCTCGTAGCAAAATATAAATATTTAGTAACATATAAATTATTTAAAGTCTAATAAAACAATCAATCAGATAATTAACTTAACTAGTTAATAATTAACAAGAAATCTTAAAAATCGAATGAATCATTTTGGCAGCACATTGACAATTTTCATTGCAAACACAAGTAAAAAGTTAAACGTCGACCCCGTCGTTTTCTCCAGTTCTAGTCTTTCTCAGGCATGAGGTCGTACCACCTGGTGTTGGACTGCTCATTGTCGACGTCGGCGAGCTTGAGTATGACCTGACCCATGACATTACTGCCCGTAGAAAGCCAGGCTTTCTGCGTGCATACGGAAATCTCTAATTCCCGCGAGTTGACGTCGCCCTGGGAAAACGTGTATTCGAATTGTTCGTCGAAGACCGGGTTGCAGTTGTCCTTTATCACAGCCGTTTTGCGCTTCGTGTCTTTGTGCCGATCCGGCAACAGGTAGAGCTTCACGTAAGGATCTGGCACGTTGCTCGGGTCGTTTTGAGGTAGTGGCAAATTCCTGAAGAATTTAATTCAATCATATAATTTTAATTATCGATTAATTTAAATTGAAAAATAAAATTTAGTTTAATTATTTTAATTATTTATTTAATTAATTTATTTCAAGTAGTCAATGAAAAAGCTGACATCTCAAATAATTAGTGAAAAAGTCGACATTTTGAATAATCAGTGAAAAAGTCGAATCTCAAAGTATCTGTACATTTTAGATAACTTAAAAGGTAAAAGGTAAAATATATACAATGAATCATTTCTATACATTCATAAATAATAATTCATTAGCTGTGTAGAACTTTTTTACTCATTATTCGAGATCTCAACTTTTTCACTAATTTTATGAGATGCTGACTTTTTCATTGATTACTTGAAATAAATTAATTAAATGATTAATAAAAATAATAAAACTAAAATGTATAGTAATAAAAAAAGTTAATTACGCAATTTTATGTACGAAGACGGTGAGTTTCTGTCTTGG
>JABFPQ010000804.1:0-10115 GCA_022817265.1 Masnerella sp. ZL-2020 | reverse complement strand
AAATAGATTACGTTTTTTGGAATGATCCAAATGAACTCGTTGACCGCCTTCGATTGTTGATAGCTTCACGTGCTGCCGGTAACTCGAATCATTCAAACGAAATTATTTCAATTTTAGAAGAATTGCGCGAGGCAAATATTATATATTAAGCAAACACATTATAATTTATCAGTCTCGTGATGGACGCCGACTTGTTTAGTCATATTATGGAAACTAAAGAACACCATCGCCCTGATGATGAGCAGAAGGTATCGGAGGTACCAGCTCTTAACAAGGAATTTTTGATTAAACATGATGTAGCTACAGTGAAAGACGTGAAAGATTTAATTCAAAATGAATTCACAGCAACTCATAATCGTACCCCTGATACATATACTGTAGAAGACATGATAAGATTACAAATTGAGAAATTGAGAGATTATATGGAAACTCGATTGCGAAATTTAGTAAGCAGTGAAATTAAAAAGATAAATTTTCGAATTACCGACGTAAAAGGTGATATCAAATCGGAGTTAAAAAATTTTACTACATCTGCAATTGCTAAAATTAACGATAAAATAAGTACTGTGGAAAATGATATTGAATCACAGAGAATTGTAACGGTTGAAAGAATCATTAATCTTGCTAAAGAAATTGAAGGAGTAATGGAACAGCTCAAAAGATGTAATGAAGAAATTTCCTATGTTAAAAATCTCACACATTTTCTTATGAACACGCTACCTCCCGATGCAAAAGATTCTTCATGAATATGAATAGTCATATGATGGCAGTGGAAGAGTGCGCATGTTCTCCAGTTACTTCTGCTAATATTTTAATGTCAAGATCGGTAAATTTTATCGTACAGACTAAAATCAACATTATCGATAAAGAAGTAAAAGTCCTTAAAAATGAGATAAAAAGTTTAAAGACAGAATTGAAGAAATATGTAAATAATATAGATTGTAAATTCAAACTTGCAAAAGTTTTGGATAAACAATCAGATATAAACGAGCAAATAAAGTATATAAACAGCAAATTACGAGCATTAGAAAATAAAATTAAATGATGGAAGGCATTGTAGAGGAACTACACAAACCTGCAAGACGTAATTATCTACGTCGAAAAGTTGATATTCGAAATTTAAATGAAACTTGGCAAGCTGATCTTGTGGATTTATCAGCATATTCAAAGGTTAATAAAGGCTACAAATATTTATTAAATGTAATAGATACATTTTCAAAGTTTGCCTATGCAGTACCTTTAAAAACTAAATCAGCGAAAGATGTTACATCGGCAATGGAGTCTATTTTGAAGAAAGGATTTACACCAACCAATTTACAAGTGGATATGGGAAAAGAATTCTACAACTCATCTTTTGAACAATTGATGAAGAAATACGCAATTCATATGTATTCAACCTACAGCATTCTGAAAGCATCGATAGTGGAACGCTTCAATCGCACATTAAAGGAAAAGATGTGGAAGAAATTTAGCTTACGCGGCAGTTACAAATGGATAGATATCTTACAAGATTTAATCAAGTTGTATAATAATACTGTACATCGAACTATAAAAATGGAACCAGCTAATGTTACTTCTGAAAATGCTCGCCAGTTATATAACGACGTTTACTCTAAAATTAACAATAATAGCTTATCAAAATCAGAGAAAAAGTTTCGAATCGGCGATAGTGTACGAATAAGCAAATATAAGCATGTATTTGAGAAAGGTTATACACCAAACTGGACAACTGAAGTCTTTAAAATAAGTAAAGTCAATAATACTGTACCTGTTACTTACAAATTAAAAGATTACCAAGATCAAGCAATTAGTGGTTCATTTTATAAGCAAGAATTATTAAAGACGAAACATCCGAATATTTATCTTATAGAAAAGACAATCAAAAAACGTGGAAATAAGATTTATGTAAAATGGCTAGGTTTTGATAATTCGCACAATAGCTGGATAGATAAAAATGATGTATATGAAGCTAATTAATTATATGAAAATAAACTTTTGTTCTACTTGAAATGATTTTGTTCCTTACACTTTATCCTTTAACCCTAAAACGCATGACTTGTCTGCAGCACCTTTGTCTCCCGCACTCAGTATTCCTGGTAGTGTCTCTTCATTCAGCTTACTAATGTGTTAATAATACGTTCTCGCTTAATAATAGTATAGTATAATACTTATAGTATTGGGATATGGGGATTAATATTTAGAAATGAAAACAGGTTTTACATTAACAAATTTATACATTTATTATATTAAACATTATTAAAATCTTTACAAACATTTAAATTTAACATTATTATATAATCCACCCAAATACACTAAATATAACTTTTTAGAAACAATTAATTCCCCCATTTTATCCATTAACGTTGGGTCTTCAACGAATAGCTTCAAGGTCCGTCCGGGAAGAAATGCTGTGTAGATTTCCGAATTCACCTCCAGACAAACCACGATCCTCTCCCCAAATCTGGTATTGACCTTTTTGATGGCATCAACTCGATAGTCCTCGTTCAATGCCAACGTCTTCAGTTTCTTGACTGGTGGAAAATTGGCAATTTCAATTTGCTTATTCAGCGTATTGAAATCAATTGCAGATACCTGTAACATAGGAAGACAAAACTAAGATTAATTATACAACTCAAGTGAAATTATTGATATTAAATATACATAAAAATATACTTACATTCTCCATTTTCTTGTGTGGTGTAGAGTATTTTTTCAGCAAATGGACAGATCGTTCAATTTTTCCGCCAGAGATCGCGAACGTTTGGCTGCTTCCAGAAGTTCCCTCAGCTCTTCAAGATTATACTTAAAGATTTGGAGACGAAACCTCAACTCCTGAACTTTGCTCTTGAGACTACGTTTCATAAGTGCTTATACCGATTTACAGATCAGTTTATATATTAGCTGTTCGCTCTCCCCCGCCACATCTACTCTTAGTTAAAATGGGGGTTATAATAGAATGTATTTCGTGGGAAAATAAATATTAACTAGGTTAAATTAGAAAGTATTTTAGCTATACAAAGCAAAAAGAGAAAGGTTTTTGAATTTATATATGAAGGTTGTGAAAAGTTCCGTTGTAATAATATACAAAAGATTAGAAAGTCTAATCAATCAAGACACAAAATTCGTTTCATAATAATATAAAATGGAGGTCAAAATGGAAAGTATATGTTGAAATTTATTTAGAAATGAGAATCGGATCTTTGTAATAATACATAAAAATTGTTTAACATTAGTCATAGTTGACTTATAATTAATCAGTTTGATCCATAATATCTTTATGCCCCCATGGAAGTGTTTTGAAACTATTTTTTAAAAGATACCGTTTATCATCATACGGACTCAAAGCCACTTTCTCTTCTTGCACTGTGTATACATTATGGAGCTTAGACCGAATACAGTTCTGTTTCCGTTTGATTTCACAAGAATTTTTTAGACAATTTACATAATCTTCAAAAGTTATAGTTTTATTCACGACACTCTTTTTCACACCTTTCAAACACTTTTTCTCCCCGTCATTCATAACTCTAATTGCATACATTTTCGATCTTAAACCAATGAATTCAGTCATAATTTTTCCATTACATTCATCCTTCCATAAACCAATTTTTTTACAATTTAACTTTTTTATACCGTAAACGTTATTATCTGCGTAGTCGCTAGTGTCAAACATATGATTATCACGTTTCACATATTCGTACACATCTTCACAGTTGAACTCGTAAATTAAGCTATCCGTATCTGTATATAATAAATTAACGTTTTCTCTGAACTCCGGTAAAATGTAATCATAGTGAAATTTATATAATAAAGTTTTCGAAATGTCTAAAATACACATTCCAACGTATATTGGTTTGTCTAACATTACGGATAGCTTCTTCATTTCAACCGCAACTAAATTTTCATCAAAAATGACTCGTCGATGAAAATTTGGTTGTGATATTAACGCTTCTACACCAAATCTCCCTTCCCATTTTGTTCGCAATTTCAAGTCAACCCTTTTGCGAATATTCTCCATAGTTTTGCCAAACACTGCATTATTTAATAATTTAAATAAATTTTTTTCGAAAGAATTTTTCGCGTTTTGACGTAAGTTAGTGTTGAGATCTATGTATGACTTCAACCAAGGAGATTGGTTGAACTTCAGTACTCTATGGATTTTTGTAACAATCAAACCATGGGCGAGTGCTTGCTTTAAATTTCTATAATGAATAATATAACGTTCTTTGTTAACTAACGTCGCAAGCAGTTTCGAGTGATTTGAGCCAGACGGGGCTTTTGCGTGATGGGGGCACATAGGCAAATCACTTTGCAGCTCATGAATAGAGTCAGGATATGTTAAATCTACTTCAAGAACATAACCAATATCTGAATCATCTGCAATTTGATTAACGTTAAAATTTTCGCAATTTTCTACCCACTGAAACCCGCCAGTTGGAAGATGTTGTGACATCGCCCAACCATATAAATTATTTGCATCGTAATATTTCAAATACTTAGATGGTTGAGAAGGGTCAAAATCAGGCATATATTTATTGTTAGCTTTGGCATATCGTTTTGAACACTGACTCAAACCACCGCGAATTCCACGTTCAAAGAACATCATAATATCAATGTCTGTTATTAATTCTAATTTAATTTTCGTGAATTTCATTGCACAGTCAAATGAAAATTGACTGATTGTGAAATAATTGATTGGATTTAAAGAATGAGATGCTAGCAGCGTTTTGCAAAAATTTTCGAAGACATCCGCAAGTAATAAAACATCGGTCTTTAGATATAAATCGGAATACTCGCCTATGGTTTCACATTGAAAAGTTTCCCAAACATTCTTTGCATGCAGATATTCACTCTCACTTATGTTGCAGTCATTCAATTTATTGTAGAATTGTTCAATTGAAGGAAGATTTGGTTCATTCAAAACATTCATATCTTTAATGTAATCATATGGAAAGACACCTTTCCGCGTGACTAAATTAAATTCATTCGCATTGGAAAATTCCGATTTTAAAATACATTTTTGATCATCATCTAAATATGATGCTAATTTTTCCAAAGATGAATTTAAAAATCTCAGTGAATCTATGAATGTTAATCTAATTTTGGTTCCTTTAACATATTTAATTATAGAAATATAAGTTTCACTATTCTTTGGAATGATTTTAATGTCACCTTCGAAAAAATTAGCAACGTCTTTGATTAGAAAGTGTAAATCATATTTGCTCAAATTATGAAACACAACGGGTATGTTAAAATTGAGTCTGTAATTCAAATTGCAGATTTTATGTATTTTATGGCGGAATTTACCCGTAATGTGGCAATGGTCACGAACAGCGTAATTATCCTTATCAGTAAAAGGTAATTCGCAAATATGACAAATCTCAGTTTCGTTATATCTTCGCCAATCTTCGGGTGTTAGGTTCATTGGCTTTATTTGTGAAAAAATCTATAATTCAGAGAAATTTACATGAGTTTATGGCATACATAAATCGTTATTTATTTATTTAATAATTTGCAATAATTTAAATACCTCGTTTACTTCCTCGGAGATGTTCTTCAATTCCTCGGCGAACCAAGTAGCGGAGTCGGCGCCTCTGTAGCTGCGATACCGGGACAAAGTGTCGTCGTAGTCGCATCTCAGGTAGTAGCCTACGCTGTGAATCCTGTGTTCCTGGTAAGCAGTCTGCATCGCACTAGGTGTAACGACTTTTCCCAAGAGGCACTCTGTGTCCGCGTAGACGACGAACGGCGCTTCCATCTTCTTCGCAAAATTTTTAAACTGCAGCGTATTTTCCTCCGGCTTTGGCAACTTGACGGCATAATCGTTAATTTTTTTGCAATCAGTTTTGTGATGTTGTAATTTTTCATCAGATGAAAAATAATGTAGACAGCGATTGCAAATATGTTTGGCTGTTTTCCTTTTGCTACACTGTCTACCCACAAGTGTTGCTAATTTTTTGATCCAACAATAATGACTGTCGTCATTATTATCAGTAATTAACAACAAATTCACGTGGTTCTTTTTCTCATCTGAAGTCACATGAACTGGAACTATTTCATTATCTTTTTCCGGTATGAAGACATTTACAGAAATGTTGTTATTTTTCTCAAATTTCGGAATACTTTTCACTTCAACCGGGAATTCAATGCCTTCAAAATTCAAATGTTGTTGATAGGGGGGATATGAGCTCGTTAAATATGCATGGGACTTGGCTGGTTTGATGGCGGACATAATGGCCCAAGCAAAGCAATCGTTGTGATTACTTTGCACATTGATGACCGCCTTTTTGTTTTTAATCCATGCAGGTAAGTCGATCCAAGATCCCGCGCGTAGTGGATTGAATTTTGCAATTTCTATTGCAATATTTGTCACTGCCGTCAATGACCATCCACTCTCACGTTCCTGGAACTCCTCCATTTGGATTAAAATTGGCACCACAACATCGACTTCGTACCACTCATTTAAATCCGAACTCACACATAGTTCTTTATAAGTATTGGCGAAATATTTGTTTTCAAATATTTCACCGTGTCCGAATTCACCGCAAAATATTGCCCGCACTTTCACACACTTGTACTCATTTAGAGCAGCACTAATATAGTTTAATATACTATTTTTCGCACCACTCAAAAATTTCGCTGGATCGGTGTACGAAGTGTTTGTGATGAGTCCAGTTTTCAGTCGATTTTTAAAGGCCGATTCGATTTCTTCAACGAAAAAATCATTAAAAACACTTTTTCCCTCTTTTACAATTAGCCGTCGTTTTGCCATAGCTTTCAAACTGGAGACTTGGCTGATTAATGTCTCCAGTGCATATCTGGAACCGGATGTTGTGCACTTTTGTAAATTAACACTTAAATTCCGCGTTGTTAATTCACATTCGCGAATAAACTCGCGATACTCTTCGGCGGACGTATTCCCATTGAATTTATGGAACGCGACACGGAGCTCATTTTCCATCGCGGCGCACGACTTCTTTACGCTGTCCATGACTGCGAACTAATGACATTCGAATTTTTCTCGGGAAAACCAACATTCGACTTTTACTTTCTTTCACTTTAGCCCACGAATTTTGGGGGGAGAAAAATTCTTTTCCTTCTATTATAGAAAATGAATGAATTACTCTGAAGATGGCTTTAAATTCTAAGTTACCGAATATTTAATTTATTCATATTTTAATCAATAATTATACTGTGACAGAAAATTATTTATCTTAAAATAATAATTAATAATTAGCAAATGTTAAATAAATATTTATAATATTAATAATAAATTTGTTTAAATGAATAACCATACTTTTATTATATCTTAAATAAAGATTATCAATAGAAATTTGAATTTTAACATTAGAATGCGCGACTTATTTTACTATCTTTGTTGCTTGTAAACGAATTCCGTTTCAGTGTTCTTTTTGCTCGGTCATGATGTACCCCAGTCGTGCATTCTAGGGCTAGATTACTGAATATTCAATTTAATTTTATAAATTTATTTTAAATATCAACGTCAATAAAATTATTAAGTTTGTTATCCGCTATGTCAAGATTCTATGGTGGCGCCGCGCTGTGGCACTTGTTGTCGTGACTGAAGATACATATGCAGTAATAAATGTATACTGAAGCACTATAATTTTAATTTTCGTTGGATAAACTTTAATATAAATATTTAAATATAAATAATGATACTGAAAAATCGTTTATGAATGATTGCTCCAAATTATTAATTTCTGCGTATTTATTGCAATGCTTATCACAACATATTTTTGTTAATTTTCTACAAATATTAATCTAATTTAAACTGTATTTACTGATAACATAATTATAATGTCATCAATTTAGATAAAATATATTGTAAACATTAGATATATGTTAGAAAATGTATCTTTAGTCATGACCATAAAGTCCACATTGGTGCTAGTAGGAGGAAAGGAGGTAATTATTAAATAATACACATTTGTTTATATTTATATTTTTGTTTTTCATCAAATTTTTGTTTTTCTTCTTTATTAACATCACAAAACATAAATATTTACATCGATCTACACATAACATTTCTCCTGCATACAGAGCACACTCAAACACACACACACACACACACACACGCAAAGATACGCGAAACTCTTTCCTCCGTGCTGATGTACTCGAATCTGTAACAGAAAAAAAAAATTCGGTTATTAATAATTTAATTTTATTCTAAAATATACATATTTATAAATTATACATTACCGTTTATTCTTCTAAGCGAGCTAATGCCACCAAAGCGAGATATTCCATGTAATCACGTAAGTGATTGAATATCTCCCTGGTTTGTATTCGCTCGTGTGCAGCAGCGTTCCCCTGGATCAGCTGTTGCTCAGCTTGCCTGAGTTCCCGGGCGATTCCTTCCATGAGTCGTGGCTGATGACGGCGAAAGAGCGTCATCCGCTCCGCGCTAAGATGCTGCTGCGCGGCCCATTCATTAATATAGCGCATCGCGTTGTGCGGACCCATACCATGTTCTTCGGCTAGCTGCTCATTTTCCAGCCTTCTTTCGTGGAGAAGTTCTTCAATCACGTGCCGTTCATGATTTAGGAGATATTCGTCGTCGTCGTCGTCGTCGTCACTGTCCTCCAACAGCTGTCCGAATATCCCATAATCCTCGTCTTCTTCCTCATTTTCGACCTCTTCTTCTTCTTCATTAGGATCAAAATATATGGGGTCCCGAGCTTCATAATTTCGCTCGAGCCCCTCTTGCCTTAAATTTTGATTAATCTCAGCGCCCGAGAAATATGTCTCGTCGCTATCGGCATCACTGGCACTGTCGATCTCCAATGGCTCCGGGATGATTACATTATTGAGCACTTCGTCCGCGAGAAAATCTCCGTCGGGCACCACTATATTGTCGAAGTCACCGTCTAAACCGTCCGCGAAAAAGTCATTGAAACTCATTTTATATACGATTAAGTGGTACGATTAAGTGATATACGATTAAACACCGGCGCGAACGGACAAGTGTAGCGCTGATGAAATTTTGAACTGATGGTGAAAACCAAAAACTTGAAGTTTAAGGGTCGGAATGGTGGTTTAGAGAGGGAGTATTTTCATTAAGCAACACCCCTCTTCGAAGTCAGAGACGCTTTTCTAATTTAAGAAAATATTTCGTTGGTTGATGTACGTGAGAAAAGTAGAAGAAAGGTTGAGTTAACTGTAACCGGCATATCATTATAGTTTCTTTCCAAAATTTTCAAACACGTTTTCTATTGAATTTTCATCTATTATATAAATCCATTTTAAAATTTAACGAATCATTAGGCATGTATATTTACATAGGCAACTGTGAGAAATAGGTCGAGCATTCACTGTGAAAGAAAAATCACTCAAGAAATCGAAAATTTTACAGCAAGTCATTAAGAAGCTAGAAATGGAATTTCGGATTCAATAAGCCAGGAAACACCTGCATTTGGAGAGAAAAATTCCAGGCATTTTCGTTACGACTTTCCAAATCTTCCCACGCGCGCGGGACAATAGAAGTACCGTAAGAAATTTAACGCCGTCGTGTCGGGCTAGCGCCGCCGACACGATGACGCTAGCCCCTCTCCAAATTTTCCGGCGACGCATCTCCGACGACGATTCATTTCCCGATTCCCCGCCTTTCCACGCACCTTTCACTCAAGCTGACCGATTTTCGTCTTTCCATTGGACCGCTCTGTTTCCCGATTTTTCCTTTCACTTCAAACTGGCTCAAATCTATCTACGCTATTGGATGATGACCCCACCTTGAATCCTGTAATTTTCATGCGTTCGAGAAAAACAGCCGTAACTATGTACGATGATCCCACCCTTTTTCCACCCACCACTATGAATTTACACGAGTTCGAGAAAAAGAACAATAACTTTGCACAAGTATCCCACCATTCTTCCACCCACTACTTTGAATTTTCACGAATTCAAGCGAAAAGGCTCGTAATTTTGTACGAGCATTCCACCCTTTTTGCCCCCACTACTTTGAATTACACGAATTTAGAAAAAAGATCAGAACTTTGCACGAGCACTTCCCCCACTCCTCACGCACACAACTACACACAGACACACCTCACACGCACACACACTACTATGGGCAGCTTCCCTCTACCCCCACTACT
>JABFPQ010000803.1:0-10125 GCA_022817265.1 Masnerella sp. ZL-2020 | reverse complement strand
TGCGTCATAAAATTATGAAAAAAATCACACGTATAGAACTAAATCTGTTCTTCAACTTAATAGAGCCCTTTTTTAAAAAAAAAGTTGTTCATCCCCTAGAAATTCAATCTACCCCTAAAAACTACCCCTACTAAAAAAACAAATACGCCATTGAAACCGCTATGAGAAACTGTATACCTATACACAAATTTTTTCAGATTTTTCCTGTCATTCCTTCATGTAGCTGAAATCAGCACTGTACCATATCCTTAAGTTGTAAAAGGGTATTTGTAAGTATCAAAAACATTTTTTTCAAATTTTCATCTCTATACCCCCCAAAGGAGATAGATTTTAAAACTAACGCTGCCGAGCGACTTTTTTCATAGCCGTCGCTTAAAATAAAATTAAAGTTAATATTATTTCTAAATGCCGTGTTTTTTTGCATAACTGCTATTATTATTTAACATTCGACTAAAAATAGCACTCCCCACGTGTTTTTTGAACTTTAATAATATAACCCGTTTCCTCTGGTGCCAGTGGTGGGGAGCCCAAAAACCCCCGAAAATTTACCCCCCGTGAAATGATTTTTCACTTATTCTAAACAGCACCTCAAATCATGTCATTTCCCGAAAATTGAAAAAATTTCCTAAATTGCATTGGGAATTCCTACAAGGGATTGATTTTAAAGATGTAGTGTCCCCTTGAAGAATATAATTTATTGTAAACCAAGGTAATTTGTAATATTTTAGCGTGACAATTGTGACAAATGCATAGGTTAAATTGCTACGCCGTCATCATTCAACTTGGAATTTAAATACTTATATAAATTTATAAAACAAATATCAAATTATTATAGAACAAATTTTTAAACAAATGTCGAATAATTTTATCAATTAGTTTTAGATAAAAATTTAGCTTAAGACAAAGATTAAAATTAATCATATTACCTTTGATCAATTTTATTTTATCAAAACGACGAAAAAAAGTAAAAAAAACCTTGAAATCAATTTTTTTCTTTTTATCATTAACATCATTGTTTAATATTTTTAAATGACTGAAATCACTGTCTAGACCGTAACTGTCCAGGCTGCAGTCTATTTCCATCAGTGTATTAATTGTCTATCATCACTATTGGCAGACAATTTATTTTTCGTAAACTTCCGTCTTCAACTTATGTAACATACACCACTTATATTTTACCTTATTAAATGATGATGCCTCTTTAAGAGCTTTCTTAATGTATCATTGAAACTGTCTGTTACTTTTTCTTCGTTTATCGAATTCCGAAGTGCGGTAGCCAAAATCTCATACTGCCCACAAGCATGCATAGTAAAACAAATAGCTATGCAAGTATTACACATTATTGTTGCAATAGCAATAGTGGAACAGAGTTGAAAAATGTAGGCACTGATAAAATAATCATCAGTGCGTGCATCGAAAAACACGAAATTTCCGGGGTATGGAAGATTATGTAGTGTGAGATTATTCAGAACAATTTTATCTTTTATTAATGCAGAAAAATGCCACGATAAACAAGCGGATAGTAAGAAGAACGTAAATGTAATTGTAAAAATTCTACCAATTCTCGCATATTTGAGCATACATTCACGACTGTTAGTAGAGCCATGCCATTGCCAGTCTAGATCTATTTGATTAATAATAATGCGAATATTTCTACCTTGTATTAAAAGTAGAATGTATTTAATTAGATATCCTGAACAAATATTCAAAGTGCTAATTTCTTTTATTTGATCAACGATGATATTTTCATTATAAAATAAATCCGTTGCCGTTGTTAATAGAAATAAAATAATCACTGTGCAGTAGATAAAATTAACTACCCGATTAAAAATTCGGAATACTAATGAATTTTTTTTTGTAAGTGGCCATGAAGCTGTCACATATAGTAACCATCGATTAATTTCAAAAGCATAATTGAAATCTGTTTTAAATTTAAAATTAGTTGTGTTATTAATTTCAGGAAACTTAAAATAAAACTTAAAAGACGAATATTGTAAGGAAGTCATGATACATACTGATATTTGGTTTAATCCAACTACTTCAACGAAAATGAAGTTATGGATTTTCCATTAATAAAAATTCATGAACCTGCTTAGGTATTCGTGTTTGATATAATTGATTGCTTAATCAAAAAATTATGAAAATATTATTTTACCTTCAAACATTGGAATAGTGAAAAATATAATGAACAAACAATTATTCAAAGTTACTATACAAATAAATTAACGAGCCAATTTTTCACATTTTTCCAAACTGCCATTCTTATAAATAATGGTATAATATAACTTTAGTTTTATTAAAAAATCCAATAAGATGATTTTGGACTACGGTTATGTAATTAAAGTTCTGCAAAATCAAGTTAACAAGTTCCGAACAAAGTTTCATCATTTTTCGGGGGCTACATCATAATTTTTATCCCTCCCCTTCCCTTATAGGGGAGTGAACGGAAAGGCAACTCAGAAAATTTGTATGAAAACTTCCATTTTATTACAGATTCGAACCCTCTATAAAATAATTAATTTTTTTCAAAATGTTGGCAGATGGCGCTGTAGTAGCGAAAAATCATTTATGTCGGAAATTAAAAGTCGTCATCAAAATTTAAGTTTTTGACTCAATTTTTCCGACATAAATCATTTTTCATTACTACAGCGCCATCTCTCAACATTTTCGAAAAAGTGGTACGAATAAAAATAATTCATTCTTTAATGGAGAATTCGAATCCGTAATAAAAATGGGAGTTTTCATACATGATTTTAAAGTTGCCCCCTCGCTCCCCCACAGGGGGGTATGGGTAAAAATTATCATGTAATCGGGGAGTACGTCTGATGTAATCCTGAAAATGTTGAAACTAATGTTTGAAACATTTTTTTAGTCCGTGTATATTTGTAGAGATTTTTCAGTGTATCTATCAAAATTGATCATCTGTATATTCATCAGGGATCGTATTCTCGAGTTCTCGTACCGGTATGAGAAATTTGGCATCACTGTCCAACACTTGAATGATCCATTCGTCTCTCTTTCTCCCTCATACTAATTTTACAGGTACGAGAACTCGAGAATACGAGCCCAGGGATAACAATTTTCACTTTGTATAATTTCTTAATATTTCTTCTTGCCACACATGAACGCACAGTTGTATTTTGCATTCTAATTTACGGAAACAAAACGAATTTTCACTTCCCTAAATGCCAGAAGCAAAATACAACATTTGCTTGCATTTGTAACAAAAAATGTGATATGAAACTAAGGTAGCAAATTCTTATTAAATCGCTTTTCAATCACTTTATACCGAATATATCCTAATTTTTGAAAAATTCTATTCAGATTCAGTTTAACTATTTCAGAAAATAATGATATAAAATTTAAAACAAGATTACTGATAGAACAAAAATTAGTTTTTTTGTCAAAATATATTTGAAACCAATTTAAACATTTATTTATTTTCTGTTTTTCTTTGATATCTCGGTTATCCATAGGAACAAAGACAGATGATCTCTAGACCGGCCCATATTATATTTTTTGTCGCTAAAAACGGCATTTGATAAGCTTTTTGATAAAAAATTAGATAAGCTGCAAGAAAGCATATTATTTTTATTGTTGGTTATAGCGGCTTTCCAAGCCCTACGCCATTCACACTTTTGTACACTGACATCACTTGTCACACCGGGAGAAAAAATGCCCTTGCAGCAAGAATCATCCGTTGTTGGTTCAACGACGAATTTCGTCGTTGAATCTATTACAAGTCAATATTGACCAGCAACAGAATTAGAATAATCAGAAACCAAGTTTAAACAAAACAAAATTTAATTAAAATCATGTAAACGTAAAGTTTACATTGTTTGTACATATATATTCATTAAACAATTCGAGTTATAGGTAAAGCTTCTCGTGTGAACGTTTAAATCGCGGTGTAAACGTTTATAGGTTATGTGACACTGCCAGCCAAAAATCAGGCAAATGTTGCCGTCTATTACAGATTGTTATTGGAATAATTGTATGTACTGTTAGAACAATATCAGCCGTTGTTGTTTCAACGTTATTCGATCTATTTCGAACTAGTTCCTGATCCAAGGGCATTTTTTCTGAACCTATCATCCAAACCCCTGAGGGTGGAGGAAATATCGAAATTCGAATCGAAAACATGTGTATAGTTTTATTTATAATTCGTGGCAAAATTTATCCCTGTCTGTATGCAATACGATTTTTTAGCTTATGTAAACTGCCATCTATACGAAGGGGCAAATTTTTGCCCCCATTTGAATGCAATTGGATGTGCACGATTCATCACTGCACATCCAACTTCATAGATATTTAGGTCCAATAATTGTATACTATAATTGTTGTTGATATTGTTTTTTATGTACTTTAAACTAAGTTGGGAGCTTCGATATCACAATATTTTATCAAACTTCATTGACTATTGAAATACTTTGATTCAGTGTTTACTGTAGTATTGGTATTAATAATAACAAACCAATATCAAGTTTAAGCAAGCATGAATTAGATACATAAATGGAAATTAATCATGATACTTTCAATGTATTATTAAAGTAAATAAAACTACGATGAATCTTTTATTTACTTTTTGAATATTTATATTATTTAACCCGTTTTAAATTGGTATCTGTTACAGTCAATGATGATATAACATCAATCCTAGACAATTATTTCGTTTGTATCCTTATATATATTGATATTGAAATCTCCGAAATGAGCTTAGGTCACGATCTTAAAAAAATGCCTTTACACCTAGCAGTTTTAAGAAATGACGAATTAGCACTGCTCCGACAACTTAAAAATGGCGTAAACGTTAACGCCACAACGAATGGGGGACGAACCGCTCTGCACTACGCTGCTTTTTTGAACAGACCGGAAATGATACGTCTTTTGTGTGGCTTTGGAGCAAATCTAAATAAACGTTGTTCCCAACAGATGACGCCGCTACAAAACGCGTTGGAGGAGGGCAACTTCGAAGCCGCTAAGGCCCTTTTGGACGGAGGCGCTGAAATGCTAAGTGTATCAGGTTATACAGTGCTATATAGCGCCGTTCGTCAAAATAATTTTAAAACAGTCAAATTTTTACTCGAAAACGGCACGAACGTGCTGCAGACATTTCGAACCAACGGGAATCACAGTTTCACTTATTTAGACATGGCTGTTTATCAGGATCCACCTAACCTAGATTTGATTAAACTGCTTCTCGACTACGGCGCAAAGATAAATTCCGGAAATATGAGAAAAATGTTCACCCCCTTGCACTCGGCAGCAACCCAGAACAAGGTTGAAGTCGTTAGATTACTTTTATCCTATGGCGCTGATGTCGGTAAAGTAGATAGTGAAAAGATGACAGCCTTACAGAGGGCAGTGCTAAGCGAAGCAGAAGATTCGGTTGAGCTGATCATTCAATATGGCGGAGATGTGAATCACGTGAACGAGTTTGGTGAAACTTGCTTGCATTTAGCTATTTGCGTCGGTAATTTCAACATAGTGGAACTCCTGATTAAACATGGTGCAAAGATTGACGCTACAAACAACAAAGGAGTGAGTGGACTGCACGAAGCTGCGATCAGGGACCACGTCGGGATTTTGGATCTGCTAGTGGAACATGGCGCTGCGTTGGATTCTGTCGACAATTGGAACGAGACTGCCCTTTATTACGCTATTCGGTCCGATTCCATGGCGGTATTTGAGCAACTCTTGTTTAAATATAACGCACGTCTTGACATCAAAAAACATGACGGAAGCACTGTTTTACACACGGCTGCAATAAATGGCAATTTCGAGATGGTCGATATTTTGATTGATAAAGGCGCAGATGTAAACGCAAGGAATTATGCGAATGAAACCCCGCTACATAAAGCAGTCGATTTTGGGAACGTTCGACTTGTGTTGGCCTTATTGAATGAAGGTGCAGATGTTAATGCAACTGATCAGTTAAACCAGACTCCTTTACATTATGCAGTTCGTAAGCAAAAGAGGGAATTATATAATATTTTTGTTAATGAATTTGGCGCTGACGTTGATCATAGGTCAATTTATAACCAAACGTGTTTTCAAAAAGCTTTAGCGGTCAAAGATTATCTATCTGCAAATATGCTTTTTTATCTTGGCGCTGATGTGGACATTCCAGACCAGGAAGGAGTAACTCCATTGATAAAGTCTATTGTAAATCAAGATTTGCGAACCTTTGAAATTTTATTGTCTAATGGGGCAAATTTAAATTGGATTTCATCAAGTGGAGCGCCGTTACATTATGCAATCAGAGGACGAAACGTAATTTTTGTCAAAATGTTGCTAGAAAAACAAGCGAAAGCTGATATTTTGTATGAAAAAGGAACTCCTTTGTATTGGGCTACAAAATTATGTAACCGAGAAGCGATAAGGATTTTACTTCAGTATAATGCTGATTTTGATTTAATACCATCTAAAACATTGTTTTCACCGCTGTCCTTAGTAGTCCAGAAAAACAATCACCCCTTAAGTGAAATTTCCTTGATGAATATTTTTGAGATGATTAAAAATGGGAGGAAAATATCTCTAGTTTATTACAAATATGTACATCAAGTTGTCAGCAATATTAAACAGAAAATTAAAAAGGTATGCACAAATAATAACAAATGTGAAAAAGACGGCAAAAAAGACGGCAATATTTTGAAAAGAAGCTTAGTAAAGCTCAAAATCTACCTTAAAAAAGAAGATAAAAAACATGGATTAAAACAGGAGGAAAAAAAGTGGATAAAAAAATGTATACTTAAACCTAAAAAAAAATTTTTATTCCAATTAAGTAATCGAACGCTGCAAACCATCTTGGAACATATTTTAGAATCAGATAATGAAGCAGTTACGGCAATTATTGGAAATTTTCTCGTTTCAAAATATTTTGATCGTCAAGATACTGAATATATGTTTAGTATATATTCAATTTAATTGTAAATTGTTTTTTGTATATTTTATCACAGAAATATTTAAATACATTTTAATTTAACAAATGTGATGTAGATGTTTATTTACCCATTATTCTTCCTTTTATTTAATAAATAAAATTTGTTAACTATATAGTTGTGTTTATAAATTCGACTGAAAACATATGTCGTATTATTTCAAAGTATCGACATGTTTTAATAAAAAAACAATTTATAAATATTATAATATTTATTTTTTAATAAGGTTCATGTTTGAACAAGTTGAGTTTCATAATTAAGACTCAATTTGTCGAATTAATGACTAACAGATGTTTATTGAACAAATAAATTGATATGAAATATCAACACAAACATGGAAATGATAGAGTTATATTTGAATTGATTACAGTCAATGTAATCAAATGATAAATTAATTTATAAAGACAATTGACCTTAATCTTTCCATGAGTTGAAAAATCGGAAATCCTTGTCAGAAGTGTTATATGTATATCTCATAATAAAAAAGGTATGTATTATATTCAAATTAATTAAAAAGTGGTTGTAATCAATAAAAAATTGAATTCAATTAGAAATTCTGGTATAATTCGTCAAAAATACAGAAGAAAAACATGGTGATTTTAATAAAAGAAAACCGTCAACATAAACGAAACTCTCTCCATGGCAAAAATGGAAACACTCCATTGCATATAGCTGCGGAAAAATCTGATGATAACTCCTTAAATCTTTTGCTCAAAAACTAAGCTCACTTGAACATTGGAAACAATAAAAAAGAAACACCTCTCTTCATTTGGCAGTAAAACAGGGATCAAAAACAAATGTGGAAAAATTGTGCGAACATGGAGCCAATGTGAACGCAACGACGAATTTAGCGGAAACTCCTACGCACTATGCCGCCATTTATGGCCGAAGTCAGTTGATACCAGTGTTGCATAATTTTGGAGCTGAGATAAACTACAAATCTTCGCAGGTGTTTACGGCTTTTGAAATAGCATTTATAAACAACGACTTAGAAACGGCTAGAGTCCTCGCACGTTGTGGCGCTACTGTCGACATCATTTACGACGAAGGTCATACCTTGCTGTTGGAAACGATTGAAGCACGGGACTTCTGGCGAACTCAATTTCTTCTAGAAAATGGTGCAGACGCTACAAGAATTTTACGAAACAGTAGTAACGAAGAGTTAACTTATCTTGCATATGCGATAGAGTGTTGCAAAAGACCGGAGGACCATGGGATAATCGAACTGCTCATAAATTACGGTGCTGATATACGCTTTGGCCAGGACAGTAGAACAGCTATGTATTTAGCCACGGATGAATATCGTCCTAAACTAGCTTGGTTATTTCTTCACTTCGGTACCGATCCCAATATTCAAGACAAATCGTTTGGGACATTTCTTCACTTAGTCGTCCATCGGAAACAACTAGAAATGGTTAATTTACTTGTAGAGTTCGGCGCTGATATTGACGCCGTAGATGAAAACGGAGATACGCCAATAGGAGCAATGTTGCGCTTTCAAAATATTGAAAGTTTTTTACCTTACAGATATAATCAACCAATATTTGAATATTTAGTTTCCAAAGGTGCAAACGTAACTCATTTTGCTCGGGAAGGTTTGACGTCGTTGCACTTGGCAGTTAAGTACAGTCGCTGGAGAGAGTTGAAATACTTACTTGAAATTGGAGCTAACAAACACTGGCTTACCTCAGATGGCGAAAACTTGTTGCACTTTGCCGCAAGCTATGATAATTTGAGCCGAATCATGCCGCTGCTGCTAGAATTTGAATGGAATATAAACCGTCCGTCTTATTTTGGGATGACGCCTCTGCATTTTGCAGTGATGCAACTCAATAAAGAGAATGTGCAGCTATTGCTCAAAAACGGCGCGGATGTTAATGCAATGAACCCCACGAACCAGACCCCTATTTTCATTGCAGCCACGTATAAAATGCTTAACATTCTGCATCTTTTAAAAGTAGAGGGCGCTGATCCCGATATCCGTTCGCAGGACGGTTTGAATGCTTTGCAAATTATTGCTGCTACGGGACCTTCTTCAGTTTTGGAAATGTTACTTGAAGATTTCGGTGCAGAGGTAGACAGCATTTTTGCAGAAGGACTTACAGCTTTTCAGTATGCTCTAAAGGAACAAAAATTGGACAACATGGTACTCCTGTTGAAATTCGGTGCGAATATTGATATACCAAATAATCTTGGAGAAACTCCATTGATGAAAGCTATTGTAGAAAATCAAGTGTGGCTGATTAGGTTCCTCATTTGTAATGGAGCGAATATTAATTGGGTTGGTTTTCATGGAACACCTCTTCACTATGCCGCCAGGGTGAAAGGTTCAACATTGGTTCAGTTGTTGGTCAGTCGAGGGGCTAAAGTAGACATGCCGTATTTGCACGGAACTGCTCTGCATGCAGCGGAGTTTCTACTCAAAACATTGAAGCAGTCGTGAGTCTTCTAAAATATAATGCTGATTTAAGTTTTAAAAGAATATCTGATGGACGATCTCCTTGGAAGTTAGCAGCAGACATCCAATTTTATGAATGTGTCGAACAATTTTTCGCTCATTTACTTGAACACAAAATGGAGAAAAAATTGTCCAGTAATAATCTTGGTAACCTGTATTTATTTTTAGATTCTGTGAAAAATGTATTAAATTTTGAATTAGAAAGTTTATGTTTGAAACGAAAGGACCATCATTGCTCGGATTTGTGTAAAAATTTACAGTTTAGTTTATCACAAATTGATGCACACCTCTCAAAAAGGCATAAATTCGCAGATTCTGTAATAGAAATAGATGTTTTAAATCAATGCAAATTGCCCTCATTAAGTTTTGCGTTAGTCAAACAAGTTTTAGAAACTATTTTAGATATGCCAAAAATTGCTGTTTCTAATGTATTATATCATATTGCTAATATTTCTCAGGACCGTATATTTATTGATAAATACTATAGTGAAAATATATGAATTCTATTAGCTGGTTTTTATAAATAAATGTTATAAAAATAAAATATGCATAATTAACATAAAATAAGCATCGTTTCTATATGTTACATAATATGGTATATATTATGATCGATTATTTTATATTATATATTTATTTTATGTATGTGGAAGTAATAAAAATAAAAAAATATACTTTTGTGTATTGTTTTATCAATTCGGTTTGAAGATCTTTCGTAATATATATACA
>JABFPQ010000802.1:0-10126 GCA_022817265.1 Masnerella sp. ZL-2020 | reverse complement strand
CGAGGCGGCGTGTCCACGCTCGTCATGTCGCGCGACGACTGCTAACCGATCAGCTGTGCCCGCGAAGCTGCGCCGCAAAAGCTGCTGCCCCCACTGACCGCCCCACTGGCGCGCGCCAAACCGCTTCCGCTCTTTCTTTCATTAGCCCTTTGCTCTCCGATACGCAAACGCGAATTCGGTTGTAGCAATTCAGTAGCATAGTAACTTTTCAACCGCCTTCTTATACTCTACAATGTTGTCTTGGTCCAATGTATTTTGTATTTTTATTTTTTTATACATAATTTTGCATTGAATTATGTATAAAAAGTAGTATGTTTACAGTCAAATTTTCCTTCAACTTCAATTGTTAATAACTAATTTAAAAAACGACGAATTAACTTGCGGTTTGCGGCAATTGATTCAGAAAAATTTTCTTTTTCATTATATCAAAACGACATACTTGCAGGACAACCCACCCATTGATTTGTAGCACGGTGTTATTATCATAACACGGACAAAATTTATTCCCAAGTCTTATCTCATACTAGATTTATAAGGCATATTTAACTTTTATTGGAATCATGTTCATAAAAATATTAAGTTTATTTTAAAATTTCAATGCTATTCTGATTGATAAAGTATGATAAAACACCAGTAAATATGTATATAATGTTATTAGTAAACTTATGTCGTTCAACTAATTTATTTAAATATTTTTAATTGCGGTTCAAACATTGATTTATGGTTTTCTCAAAAACAGAAAATTGCAGATACGACAGTCTGAACTCGTTGCATCATGCATGTAGATACGACAGTTTGAACTTGATCGCTGCAGATACGACTTTCTGAACCCGTTCTGTGCAGATACGTCAGGATGGTTCGGAACTGTCGACATGTACTCTACTGACGACATAACAAAATTTGTTATGTGTCTTGGTGTAAACTTTGACAGATCTTTAAAATTTGATAAACATATTGAGTGCATAGTGAATAGGTCAAACAGGGTTGTTACACTTTTGAAATTCTGATATTCTCTGACTTTTCCAGGTTTTCCAGTATACGACAATTTTTCCTTAAACAGAATTAGATCAACAGAAAAAAGTTAAAAAGTAGTTAAATTCAAATTCCCTGACTTTTCCAGCGTAAAAAAATTCCTTGGCATTGTTGAAAAAACAATTTAAATCATTGAAACAGAGAAGAATCAATGCTGATTAAATATTTCTATATAAACTGATTCATAACAGGATAAACTATTCAGAATCTCTAGAACAAGTGAAAATTAAAGTTAAAAAAACTTCGTATCAACAAAAAAAGGTTTGATTCTTTGAGGAAATTTCCTTGCAAGATAATCTGACAAACTTTCATTAAGAACTATTAACTGATAAATCGAGGAAAAGTTAAAGAATATAGAATAAATCGTAATGACAAGAAAATAGTCATTTATATTCATGAGAGGATTACGTATGTTCGAGTCACAGACAGTTAGTAAGAATGATTGTCAGTATAATACGATTTTACTATGAAAGTTAGGAAGTTAGAACGAGATAATTAGTCTATTAACTAACATATTTCGAAACGTTGAACAATAGTTAATTAGCTTCATTACATTGTTAAATCGATTCAAACGCAAACATTAAATAGAGATAATTCACTGTCGTCACATAATACTGAAGTTCAAAGTTCCTAATAATTGATTGACATTTCCGGATAGATGCAAAAGGTGCTTAAGTTATGTCAAAACATTTATTATAGATATTTTAACGAAGTTGAATTATGAATCTTTATAAAGAGTATACTCTTGAAATCTTCAGTTTTTCTGTGATAATTTTGCAACTTTATCATTAAGAAATAAGTTTTAAATCATCGATTGCAATAATTTATAAATACTTTCTTCTCGAATTATATACTCGAAATAGATAATGTTTTCTTATAATTTTTCATCATAAGGAAAAAAATGACACTTTCACTACATTAAAAAAATCCCAAGTTTTCCACTTGAAATTGTTAATAAAAATAAGCTCAGCACGTGTAGTTTTGATACGTCAAACGTTGCTTAAAAAACAAATTGCATTTTGATCGCTGTCTTTCTTGCGTTCGTGTCTAAAATTGCAAATCTTTTTGACGGTACAATGGCCGACCTTGGTTATTTCTGTCGCGAATAGTCGTATATTTTGGTCGCCGTAGTGGGCCGGGAAAGACCGCATTTGACTCATTAGTACGGTTGATGAATTAAAACCACGGAAAAGCATTGTTCGACGTGACTAGAGTAGCGGAGTGACGCTACTTGTGACTGCTCTGAAATATTGGTACACGTGGAGCCATTGTCAGATACCTTGGCAACTCGTCCACGCGATGCCTCGTTTGAAATTGTGCGCCAAAAATTGTGAATAGATTATATATGATAGACGATATATAGCAGAAACTATTCTTGAGAAAGATGAAAGATAAAGTTACTTAATATTTTGTAATGCACATGTCGAGAAATGTTGAAGTTTTAATAGAATTGATGTAAGTGTGGAAATGGTTGGAAGTGATTAAATTTGAATTGTATAATCATGTGTATAGATTAAGTGGTCATTAAGAACATGTGATATATAAACAATCAAAGCAGAATAATGTCAATTCATCCAATTCAACAAAAAAGAGCTATGATATACAATATGGTTATGAAAAAACCATATTGTTGTCTGATGAAAGATACCAAATTAGTAATGTAAATTTACACTGAAAAATTCGTTGCCCCGTTTGGTCAATATTTTGACCGATCGGGGCAATGAGTCTCCCTACAGGGAGAACGGTTCTCCCTACAATTTTTCGGTGTGGGCATACTATTATTTAAACAGAATAATATTTTAAATCGGATTATTGATATGAATGAATATTTTTAAGTTATTATTGAGACAAAATTTGAAATAATTCATTTGAAATTGAAAATTAAAAAAATATTTATGGAACTATGTCGAATATAGAAAACATTTAGCTTTAAAATAATGAAAGGATAGAAAATAAAAGTTAAACGTACCTTTTTCTTGCACAAAAAACATTTACTTCACTACATGTGTTCGTTTCTTCTCTTGCCATAAGACTGCAGTTTGTAATAAACGATTGATTATATGGCCATTGTCATTTAATCGCATCACTAATTAGAAAATTTGATCACATTTCAAGAATTTGTTCAATTAAAACCTAGATATACGTTATCCGACATTAACGACAGTTATTCAACAAAAAGATAAACCGAATTCATCAATCCTTCCATTAATCAATTTGAAAATATTCCAGTCAATTAGTTGTTTGCTACCAGTTGATTCCGTCTTCTGTCTAGCTTCTACAATCTATTACATTGCTTATTGAGACAAGACGGGGCTGACGACCGAAAACGAGTTCGTACATCTTCTGTAATTGGTTTCAATTGATCTGCGCTCGTTTCACCGAATTATTCTTCTCTTATCCCGCAATTCAATAATCGCTTTTCAAGTGGCGTTCAACGAATTCGATAATTAATGCACTCCGACTATTTTCGATGCAATAGAAAATTGGTTCCAACTCGCTCATTCCGCTGCTAATTGAATTTGCAATTCAAATTGCAGCAGGACATTTTTAAATTGAAAAAGCCAAGGTCTTGGTAATTGGACGCTGCAAATTTTGAAATATGATTTCACTAGGTCCTTGAAATTAAGTTCCATGGAGTTTGCATTTTTATCTTGTTTTCCATTTCGTATCGGTTACGTCAAACTTTTCCTCTGCGAATCAATTTCGTTGTGTATTTTCTTCGTCGACTGTGATGGCCTTCTGCAAACAAAAGTAAATTTGATGCTATCGATAGCGGAGTAAAAAGAATAATGATTCAGATAATATTTGAAATATAGATTAATCTGTTAATTCAATGTGTGGATGAAAATTATTTTTATTATTACAGTAAAACCTCTGTTTTCTAACAATTTCTTCTCTTTTCATTCTTAAATATTTCATGAGATAGTAAATATAGATCTATCCTCATATTTATTTTAACTTACGGTAACTTTATTAAGAAAGTGACAGTGACATAGAAATAGAAATTACATTAGTTCTACTGAATAAACAACTATCCAAAGATTCTACTGTAATTACAACTTCTCAAGTTTTACAAAACTCTAAATTACCTCTTTCACTATTAACTCTTTCATTTTTACAATGACATTTTACTTTGCGTTTGAAAATATTCTTCAATTTTATATAAGGATTTCTGCAGTAGCAGCATTTTCTTTCTCTCTCACAATGCACTCTCTAAAACCAATTGACCAATTAAATTTAAATTATCAAATTAAAAACTAACTATTTTTTAGACTTTTTTAAACTTATTACTCTGCATATTATCAAAGGCACTTGACAACAAGTGACACAACTGCAATACACAACGTGAGGACAAATGCCGGATTGCAGACAGGCACATCTCACTCGATTACAGTGGCAATTCATCTCGGATTCCCTTTGCGGCTTTTTGTGACTTTTTTTCTCAAACAACTCATCCGTTGGAAACATGAACTCGTCTGCGCAAAAGCTCTCGTCAGGGCATGTGGGATAAGCGTCCATTTTTGACATTGACCTTTTTACCTTGCGTTTACGTCTGCCGCCAGAAATAGAATATTCGGAGCAAGAGGTCTTTCTACGAGACGTTGTGGCGCTATTTGATTCTGAAACGCTCGGGCAGCAATCTTCTTTTGGACTCGGGCGACTTTTCTCTTCACCTAAATTACAATGTGATCTTGTTTCTTTTACACTGGCCAACTTCTTTAAAATGTTGTCCCTAGAAATTAAATTTACAGTTGATGAAAAAATAAAATAGTGCATTAAAAAACAAGGTAGTAAAACACAGTTTTGCTCCCTCGGCTACTCTTTGGCGCCCTAGGGAGTAAAAATGCGTTTTGCTGCCGAGAAACAGGAAGCAAAATACAACTTTGCGTGCATGTGAGACGAAATAATTATAATTTCATGATCTTACTTTTCCACACAGTGACAATATCTTTTGTAAATATTTTTCCAGGGGTCAGGAATTCCCTGAGCAAAAGAAACTCCGTATTTTTCAAAGCCCATTTTGGTCAGCCAATCGTCTACAGGGTCCATATTTTTGAAGAGTCGTAGAAATTTTCGGTCGCATTTTGGATTTAGATGTTGGTATTTTAGATAATTGGTCCACGCGTTTGGGATACCGTTGTTATCGTTGATGGATATGATTTCTTTTTCGTTTTCCAAACGTAAATTTGGGGAAGTAGAAACGAGCATGGGATTTCTAAATGGTCCAGGAATAACATAATGGAACTTTCCTTGTTTTACCTTTTTTGGTTTTACCCAATGACAATCCCACTTTCTGGATAATTTGTATTTTTTGTTTTCTTTACATGGTTCGCATTTGTATGGTAGATTACATTGTTGAGATTTGTTATTAGGCACTAGAAAATAGAATTTCTGTTAGAAAAAAATTTTAAAAAATGAATTTAACTGACTTTATTATTTTGAATTAAGGAAATTACTTTGAGGAGTTTAACCTTTTCATGTCAAGTAAACATTTCATTTGTTTATGTTTATAAATGAATGTTATACATCATTTTTAAAATGATAAATATACATTTTAAAATAGTGCACAACAAATATCAATATCTCTGGTTGATTCTGTCAGTAATCATAATGATAAATAAAGACACCAAAAAATCATAAGCAAGAGAAATTAAAAAACAAGACAGTATAGGTCAAACTTTTTATTCATTGTCATAATTATGTACAACAATACTTTTTTTTTTGATTTTTTAACCAACGACGCGTATAAAGGGTATAAGAGAATATCTTCCATGTGACGTAAAATTGTACGCAATATTCTCTTCCTTTAAAAATTATTAACTCATTTGTACATATCAATGCATTTATACTTAGAAATGCGCGTTCGCCGCATGATTCAATTCGCAACGTCATGTTTCGCCTTCATTTACTCTCAGTAATCTGTGTTCCTAATTGTTAATTCGTGAAACACTGTACAACATCATAAAAATTTACACTTTTTTTAATGGCTCTACGAAAGGAACAATGTTCATTTATACAAATTTTGGGACCGGGGTCCCCAAACGTACTCGTGAATTAATGTCAATGGCTCGACCACATGCACCCCAAATCAACGAATTATGCGAATTTGCAATTTATCATATTTTAATGTACTTTCGGACAATCAAACGACTCCAAAACCAGGCGGTTCGTTGGGGTCGCGAAAAAAGGCACAATGCTATCAATACGGCTGAGCAGAACTAATTCAAAACTTTTTTAGTTAAATCAACTTTCAGTGTCACTCTTAAATATACTTAAAGCTTGTGGTGTACAAAAAATAACTATAACTTACAGCAAATTCCCATTTCTCATGATTCGCAATTTAAATGATATGTCCCATGGAAATCAGTACTGTGAAATCTAATACGAATTTCGAGTCAGGAGTAGAAGAATAAATCAGTTACAATAAAGTTTATCAAATGAGTTCAAAATGGGAATCTACTGTAATTCATCATTTAACAACACATCAAGTTATCAAGTCGAATTTTTTATGTATTAGCTAGTTCGTTTTTATGTATTTTTTGAGAATGTAGATGAAAGCACAAACGATGCAAAGATGCAAAAGATTCAGATGCAAAAGAAAACAGTTTTGTGAACGACAAACGTAGCTACTGATGTAAGGTTTCCATGTACATACTTTGTCTCGATTACTGTCAAAGTGCCAAACAATGTAGTTATATTCTTAAATCGTTAACAATGTCTATCACATTGATCTCATCTCTTCCAACTCGACACAGCCATACTGGGATTAAGTTAATTCAAAGGAAACAGTCTCTGTAAATCACTTTCCTGTTGGGTTGATTTTCCCATTGAGAATACACATATCAAAAATGGACGGGAACCATTTTGTTCCCGTTTCGTAATGAGTTTCAGAAAAAAGGTCACGTCGAATCAAGTGTTTCGTTACAAGAGAAAACAATTCGTTCGAATCAAAAAGACAAGTCAGATTCAAGTGAAATTGACTTCAGTACTTGGGTTGATATTCCATTTTCAATTTCGGTCGCCAAAAATCTCGCGTTGGGTTTGGGCTTATAAACTGTTGTTCTTGGCGTGCGGAGATTTTTGGTCCTTGATGTCTGATTCAACGTCGACAGTGATTTTGGTCACTTTCGGATCCTCCGCCGAAACCAAAAGTAGTGGCAACCCTCCCAGAACCATGCATGTTCCCATGCAAAAGAAACACACGGTGTAACTGCCTGTGACATCACGCAGGTAGCCTGCAAAATAAATTAAAATCAATTGTAAAAGGAGAAATTTAATTACTAGTTGAAAAGTTTTTGGTTCCAAGTCGCTTAAAACAGTCCAAAACATAAAAGATACCAATAAAAATCAAAATTTCGTCAAAAAAATTATGTTTACAAAAATGTAAAAAAATCACGATTTCTCACGATTTTTGACCGATTCTCGGCTGACTTGAATTTTTGTAACAAAATTTATGGCTTTTTCTTGTGAATAAAAAATTACAAACCAAAAAATATCAATAAAGGTCAAGACTTCGAAAACAAAATATTCTTCGATTTTTTTAAAAAATATTAAGGGTACCCCTTGTCACATTTTTGGATCCAAAAAATGATCGAAATTTTTTTCGAGTTATTGGTTCTAAATGGCTTAAAACAGCCTAAAACGTGAAAAATACCAATAAAGTTCGACATTTCGTAAACAAAATTTTTGTAAAATTTTTCAAAATTTGTACAATTTTTGGAGAAGTGTTTGTTCTAGTTATTATATATATTTATAAAAACATATTAAAAACATGAATATACTTTTAATTTTACCAATAAAGTAATTTTTTGTTTACCAACCATATCTTATCGGTCAAATGGCAATAACTTTTTCAAATAAATAATAAATATATGTAACCAACTGACCCACTTGATAAATTCTCAAGAAAATGTGGATTTCTAGGTCACTTGAAATAAACATGTGAATTGAGAAAAATTATTTTTACCTTTGTTGCAAAAACGATAAATTAAAACTCCCTAAATTTAAAATTACTTTTCCATCTGATCCGAAAGACTTTACAGGGATAATTTATCATTTGCAATCCAATTCATATAGTTTACACATTTTACATACCTGCTAAAGGAGGAACGGAAATAGCCCCGACACTCTGAAACATTCTGACAAGTCCATAAGTTGATGATATTTTATCAGTGCCATACTGATCTGCGAGAAGAACAGGTACGAGAAGAAACCAGCAGCCTAAACAAAGTCCGTAAATTCCGACTGAACAGACCAAGAGGTAAAAAGAGTGCGCCATTGGGATTGCCAGTACTGCAATTCCTGCACAAACGATGCTGTAACAAAAATATCATAATTAAAAAATTAACAATACACCCATTGCATAAAGAGTAAAAAATTACAAAATGTATAACTTCGTTTGAAATATTGAAATTTAGCAATGAAAATGTAATTATTCAGAAGTGCATTATTGCTATCTTTTAAATTTTAATATATTCCAAGAAACCATTTCGTTAGGTAACATATTATCAGTATTAATTAATTCAATTATATGATAAATAACAGAATTAGATTTAAATTAAAATGTTCCCAAAATAGCATGCAATATTACACAATATTAAATGAAGTAATATAAAATATCATTAAATGAGTTGATATTCTAAACTGATAATATACTAATTTAATAGTTAAGTGATTAATGGGAAATTGTATATAAAGGGTTCATTAACTACAAAAGAAAATTTAATAGTGTTTCTTCCATAGTATTCTATTGACTTTTGTGTTACAAAGATTTTTTTATTTAATTATTCGCAATGAAGTTCATTATATTCGTGCACATATTTTGGTAAGGTTTTTTTAACCGATTTTTTTGAGCGTAACTTTTTAATTTTTACCAAAAAGATAATTTATTTATCATATTTTTTCTTATGTTTAGTTCTTGTATTTGTCTAATATGGGCCAAACCAGTGAAGAACAACACAACAACAGAAAGAAATCTTATCCAAAATCCAGATACACAAACAGTGGTTGACAAAAACGACGAATTGTTCCAGTTCGACATGCACGTTATTAAATCACTGTGCACTTTTTTCATCGTGATTATACTGGCATTTGTTGTGGCTTTATCCCTGACTTTATGGCGATTCAGAAATACGCCGTCAAAAATGTCTCCTAATAAAGCAGGGGATAAAAAAGCGACTTTGAAAGAAGCGGAAAAATATGAAAAAGCTCCAGAAAGTCTCAAAAAAGAAAAGGAAAAACAAGAAAAACTGGATGATGGCCATAAAAAATTATTGCCAAAGAATGAAAAATCCGACGATTCCAAAAAGAACGTTCCGGTGAGGAATAACAAATCTTCAGATTCTTCTAAAGTAGTATTGACGAAATTTAGTAATAAACCAGAAGATGTACCGAAAAAATCTCTGACGCTGAAAAGAAATGCTCCTGATCCACCAAAAAAATGAAATTTATAATTTATTGAAGAATTACTGTGTCAATTCGGAAAACATTTAATCAAAAATGAACAAATTATAATTTCGTAGTGGAATTTTCATATATGTTATAGCGTCGACTAGAAATTTGTATATAGTTTTGTGTTAGAAATCAAATTATTTATTTTCGTTATTGAATAAAAGTTGAAAATCTAATAACTGCTTTTTTTCTTTTACTTCACCTTTTTCATAATGTAAATTTTCCTATCTTCAAGTGATTTTCATCCACAAAAGGTTATCATTTTGTTCAGTTTTTGAGTTACAAACTTTTACAGTTTTTTTGAAGTTTGAAGTAGACTATTAATTGTATTGGGCAAGTTTTGAATTACGTATTTACTTTAGAAATACATTTTTCATTTTATAAAATTTGAAATACATACACTACAAAAACAAGTATCTTACTTTCAGACATTTAGGTAATATAATATTATAAGTATCTCATATGAACATAAAAAGTGTCTTATTTTTAAGACAGATACTTTTTCTCAGAAAAAAAACAAAAATCTCTAAATATCTTCAAATAAGACCTTACCCTGATAGCCAGAATTGTGCAAATTTTGTGCAAACATTGTGCATACGGTTTGCAGGATATTTATGCAAAGATACTGCCGCAATTGGTCACA
>JABFPQ010000801.1:0-10132 GCA_022817265.1 Masnerella sp. ZL-2020 | reverse complement strand
CTAGGGTACGCACTAGGGTACGCGGGTAGGAATGCACGGGAGTATGCACGGTAGTATGCACGGGAGTGTGCACGGGAGTGTGCACGGGAGTATGCACGGGAGTATGCACGTGAGTATGCACGGGAGTATGCACGGGAGTATGCACGGGAGTATGCACGGAAGTACTCTTATCTTATATTATATACTAAGCAAAAAAAACTGATCACTTTTGAAAGTCTAAAATTTGGTCATATTTAAATGTGGAGCATTTCGTTAATTTCCATCGGAGTCCAGTAAACGTGAAATTTTAAAAACTTATTGAATGCACAAACACTGTAAAACGCTTTTTTTTGCATTTTCCAAACGAATGTGTACAAAATCATCGAATAATTCAACAACGAGCCATATACACTCATAAAAACCCGAAAAAAAGTCGGAAAAGACATTTTTTTGTTAAATGGTGTAGAGAACTGAATAAAGTTTAACCCCGTCTCTTTACCCAAGTGCTAAGATCAGCCCTATCCGACTTGTAATTCCGTCAATGGTTCTGGCTTTTTCTTAATGCTGCCGGACTGTAGATGGTGCGTCGATCGTCTTGGCCTAATCATACTTGCTTTTGTTGGTTATGTTTTGACGTTCACCCTGTTTACTTTGGAAGCCTGTTCCAAAACTGTTTATGTCAGTTTTGGTGGCCATGCGGTGTATTTCTTTAAATTGCACCTCTGGGTACGACTCTAACCCCGAAAAGGTTAGTTTTTTCGGTGTTCCACGAGATGAAAAATTATTAAATGAGTGGAAAAGTGTATCTAAAAGAAATGATCTGAAACCTGGTCAGTATTTTTGTGAAAAACATTTTGTGGAAGCTGATATAGTGTGGTGTAAACAATTGTACGATCCAAAAGGAAATCTCATTAAATCGGTAAATTATAATATTCATTTATATTATGGAAGTGTTTATTCGCTCTGAACAGTAAATCAGAGTCAACGAGATAGTGACCGAGACTGATACAATACAGATATTTTTTAATATTTTAAACAAAAAAATACCGAAATTATTTAACATTATTAGCTTCCTTTCTCTCGTCCATTTTGGAGCACTTTCCAGAGCGAATAACATCATTCTTATGTTATCAATATTTGAAATGCAACGAAATAAACTTTTCTACGTAATGAAATAATTTTATTGGACTAATAAATCTATTCACATAATAATAATGATAATTAAATAATTATTAAAGTATTTGAATTGATTATAATTATTGTCCCAACAAAATTATGTTTTTAAATTGTGTCAAAATAACAAAATTAACAAAATTATGTATTTAAATTGTGTCAGAATAATTTGCCATTCTCAAGCGACTTTTTGCAATAACCTATATGGTCGATTAACGTTTGGTAAAAAATATTTCTTTTAATCAGAATATAATCTTTATAAATTATTCTCAGATTTATAAATTGTGTTAACATAGTTTTGTAAAATCCAACTGTATCTGTGCATCATTGTTTTGATTTCGTATCAAATACTTAGGTGTTGTAAATCAGAAAATTTGATATGAAATCAAAACAATGATGCGCAGATAAAGTTGATTTTTCAAAATTACATTCACACAATTTATACATCTGACAAGAATTTATACAAATTATATTCTGACGAAGAAAAAATAAAATTTTGCGAAACGTTAATTGATCATAGTTTATTGCAAAAAGTTCGTTGAAAATGAAAAATTATTTTCAACAAATTTAAATAGATTATTACAATAATAAATTTTAAGTGGATGCCTTGAATATAACATGATAAATTCATTTAGAATCAATGAAATATGATTATTAATGTGTATGTGCTTGATACATTTTGTAACAATTTTAATTAAAAAAATAACATTTTAGTTCAACTGATTTTTACTCATATTTAGATTTAACTAGATAAATTAAATTTTTTAATCATTAAATTCAATGTCACTCGTTACATATTTAAGTCTATATGAAATATAAACTCAATTTTTATAATTTATATATAAATATATGTATAAATGTACTTGATATTTCAAACATGAGTACTAAATAATAAACCGTTTTGTAAATATTGTGTTTAACAATATCATTTTTTACATGTAGATCAAACTGAAAAGACCATATGTTCGGAAAGGTGCTAAGCCAACTTTGTTCTCATGGACACCTACTAATATAAACGAGAAACAAAATCCGAGTGATGTACAGAAAACTTCAAGCATTAACAACGAACTTTGCTCTAATGTTCAGATGAATATACAATTAAAACAGAAAATCGATGACATAAATGAACACGAAAAGCTTAACAGTATTCCAGATTTGACTTATGAAAAATTAAAATGTTCAAATTCGATAAGTCTTCCCCCGTTATGGACACAACATATACTGCCGTTTGGAAGTTCAGAAATAATTGTTTTTAACAAATTGTGCTGTAAAACAGTGGCTGGACAGAATAAAGTAATTACATTAAAAGAAGTACAAATCAACGTTCACTTGCAAATCAGAGTATTAGCATTAGGAAGAAATATTGACATGGCATTTTTTGGCTTTAAAGATTCTTATTTGAAAAGCATTGTTATTTTGGAGGATTTACTAAGACTTGTAGAAAGCCACAATGTTTGCTCCGGATCCGTTTGTGATAAAGAAAACTATTCCATGACTAAGAATACTTTTGTAGATGATTCTGAAATACTTAGGCACAAAAGTTGTCCAATGTTGCTAGATAAATTAGAACAATGCACATTTTGTAAAAGTAGTAAAAAAGTACTGCAAGTTAAGAGAAAACGTTCTGACAATATTGATGGACCACTAAAAAGAGTAAGGTTAGATTCACTTTTGCCAGATCAAAAAAAGATGGTTGATATTATAAGGAAAGATAGGGACAACGCAAAGAGGCTACTTCGTCAAAAAGATTTAGAAATGGAAGAATTAAAAATGAAGATGACGGAAATGGAGAAAAAATTGAGTGACATTACTAATGAATCATTGGAAAACAAATTAAAGAGTACAAATATACCTAAAAACCAACAACAAGTTTTAATTGAAATTTTATCTGCATCAAAACGGAAAAGTGGGAAAGGTAGACGATATTCTGAAGACTGGATTCTATTATGCATGTTGATGCATATGCGCTCTCCAAAAGCGTATGAGTTTATTCGCACAAATCAAATTCTTCCTTTACCGGGAGTTAGCACAATACGAAGGTATTTATGTTGTAACTTTCATGTTTAAGAGTTGTTCAAAAATTATTTCTTTATAATTATTATTACAAATACTAAAAAATTATAGAAGAAACAAAAATTTTTTATTCCCGTGTATGAATATTAAATTCGAGTCTTATATAGTAAAAATTATAACAATATTCTTAATTATTAAAAAAAATTTATAAATTTTTCTTATTTAACGTGTTATTTAAAAAAAAAGTTCAGCTGTAAAATTAGTAAAAAATTATTTTATAGGTATTTGTCTATGATTGAAATTCGTTGTGGTTTTGACGAAAAATTCTTCAACTTATTCAAACTTTATCTTGAAAAACAAACACAAGCATGCAAAAATGGTATTTTACTTTTGGATGAAATCAGCACTCGCGAATCCATCCGTGTAAACGCCAAAAATTTGACCTATCAAGGACTTGTTGATTTCGGCGAAGATGGAAACGTCGGCGATTCCAATGAGAAAGCAAACCATGGATTAGTGTTCATGTACCAATCGCTGGAGAATACTTCTGTGCAGCCGATAGGTGTATTTGCTTCTCGCGGGCCAGTAAATGGAACAACTTTAGCCCAGCTTATTTTAAAAGCAATTGTATCTTTAGAAAAGTGTGGCGCTAAAGTACACGCAGTTGTCAGCGATGGTTCAGCTACTAACCGAAAATTTTGGAGTATACTAGGAGTAACCGGAAAAAGAACTGTTTTAAAAAATTATTTTGAAAATCCTCTTGATGCAACGAGAAACGTTTATGTGCTGTCTGATCCGCCGCATCTAATAAAAACCATCAGGAATCGTTTATACGCAAATGATTTACAGGTAGAATCATGTTTTTTAACACCTTAAATTGTACAAATTTGTTACGAATAATTAATATAATAATTTTTGAATTACTTTAAGTAGTCCTTGACTGTCACATTTACATAAATATTATGATAATCTCTAAATTTTGTGTAAAATGCTGACGTAACTTTTAAATTGATGTCTTTTCTCGTTGTCATACATATTGTATATTAATCATAAAGAGATTTCATTTGTTGAATTCTCAACTTTTTATTGAAATGTACAGAAATGTGATTTGTTGATGAATTGAACGTTTTTATTTTTACAAAATAATTTCTTAATATTTCTTAACGTAATATTTTATATACAATTTTAAAGTAAAATTTAACATTTAAAATATGAAAACATATCAATTTGATTCTGAAAATAATCACGGTTATTGTAGTTCACTTTTGCGTAGAACAAAAATAATTGGTTATTATATTTACATTGAGAAATATAATTTTTAAGTATTTATAATAACCATGCTGAATGTACAAAAAAATATTTTGTAGAACAAGTGTTATGCTTTAACAGTATTTAGGAATAATGATATAATTCACACTTTCCTTAGAAACTTTCTGCATTTACCTACTTAAAAATTGATTTTCAAAAGCAATTTTTAATTCATATATTGTTATTAAATAATATTGTTATTAATTGGTAGATAACTTATACTATTTGTTTCGCTACATTTTTAAAAGTTAAGTCTCCTGATTCAATCTTTCAGGCTTTTAAAGTTACCAGAATATACAATTTCAACAAAAATACACAGCTAATGTTATTATTTAAAAGTAATTTCATGCACGTAGTATAAAAATAACGCAAACTATCAAATGTTACAGATGGATACAATGAAGCCACTCATTAGCTGGCAATATTTCAAGAAATTGTACGAAATTGAAAAAACTATGCCATTTCCAGTTTGCCCGAAGTTGACATTGAATCATATAGAACTAACTAATGCAGCAAAGATGCGAGTTCGATTAGCTGTTCAGGTAATAGTTAATTCTGTAAGATAATTATTATCATATGCATACTACAATGTCCAGATTATACTAATTTATTATTACTATTTTTTTAATTTAAATAGTCCTATTTTCTGTAATTAATAAGAAATACGGCTACATGCTTTTTATTTATTACAAGGAAATGCAAAATAAAACTTAATAAAATCTTGTAAGATAAAAATAAAATTATCATAACTGATGTAAGAAAAATTTTACTTTACTTATCTATAATTATTATGAGTAGTGCATACAATGAATTTTGATGTAGATTTTCAGCAAATCTGTAGCCAAAGGTCTTGAATTCTACGGCAAAACTTTGAAGGACATGGAAGACGCATTCGCCACATCAGACTTTTGCTTATGGATTGACTCAATGTTTGACGCGATGAATAGAAGACACGACTATGAGGGCCTGACTCCTGGCAATAAAGATTTTTTGGTAATATTAAGTGTAATGATATTATTTTGAAGACATGTTAAACTATTAACGATTTTGCTGATTAACTGTAAAGCAAAATTAACTTTGTATATTGTAATTTTATAAATCACGTATAATTTAGATACATTCATTGTTATTTACATTGATACTTGTATAATCAATTGCAATACATCCGTTCTTCAATTTCTCTTGCTCAAGAATCTTTTTGCAATAGGTCCTGCAGAAGAGTTTAAAAAAGCTGGACGATTGGGAAATTTTATTGGAAAATCGAAAAATTGAAAGTAAAAAGTTTTTAACCTACCAGACAGCTGAAGGCTTGCGCGTAACGTTAAAATCGTTGTTGGATATAACGGAATCTCTTACTGCGACAAAAACAGTTACTAGCGTCTTATCTGGTAACATAAACCAAGACGCTCTGGAGGTATGCTTTATTTTAAAAACATTCATTCATTTATTGAAAAAGGGTAAGTTGAATAAGCGCATTTGGCCTTTTTTTACACATTGTATAAGCGCATCGTAATTATAATTAAAAATTTCTTAGAAGTTTGTTTAAAAATAAAATTGTATTTCATCGTTTACATCAGCTTATATACTTCAGTATATACCTACAATCTAGTAACTATATATGACAAAAATATACGGTAAAGGAGTTTAATAATGCCATTAAAAAGAAAGATGTAATATATGTAAAATTTAAATCTAATTATAGCGATGCGCTTATTCCATGTTTTGAAATAGGCTTATTCCATATCATATTTCTGCGCTCATTCAACGTTTTTGGTACCCAGAATGAGCTTTTATCACTCACCGATGTAAAAATATCTACCATTTTTAATTTGTTACAGTTAGACCCCAAAAATTGATTACTAAAGTTATTTTGCTCATCAAGGATAGTTTTTCGTTAATTATTTTTATCTTATAAAATGTGAAATTCGAAATACTCAAATTAGGTCAGTTTTTACACTAATTGCCATAATGTAACGTTTTTTGTAATGGCTTTAGATATATTATTATATACAAACGATATAAACTGAGATCATGTTCTCTTTAAATTATTTTCAGTTAGTTTTTTATATTAAAAATTGTTATATTAGAAATTATTATATTATACTAAATTTTAAAAACATTTTCTTTTATTGACATCCTTCAATTCCTGTACCTATATCATTTACTACGTTAAACATTTACTGCATGTAAATTATCTGTCAATAATAATTCATGTATATTAAACACTAAACCGAATGCAATATTCATCAAACTAACTTCTTAACATGTGCAAAGAATAACCAAATTTTTGTTTACTAATAATTAAATTAAATAATTAATAAAAATCATAACCCTGTAGTATAACAGATGTAAAACATGTAATCAATTTAAACAGTGTTTTTATTGTTATTCAGAGTTGTAACAAATTAGATATTCTGAAATACAGTCAACTGACGTGACTTTGCATAGCTCTAATTTTTGTTAAAATTTCCAGTAGTAAAATTTAAATTTTTGAATATCGTATTCGCTCATTAGTTGAATCAGATATTTAAAAATCTAAATTTACTATTGAAAATGTTAGCAAGAACTACCTGCCAATCTCACCTCTTCTGTTCAAAGTCACCCCAGTTGACGGTAGACTACTTATTTATCATTTCTCTTATTATTTTACTATTCATTTTTCATAGCGCTTTTTTGGATGTATACGCTTAGCTGGTGGTTCGAATGATCATCCAGCTACTCCGACGTTTTTACAGCTGTATAAGATTTTATCGTCCTATTCCCTCCTTATGCCACCCAAATACGGTAACTGTACAGTCAATGAAGATACTAAAATGTCTTTAATTACAATGTCCGAGCTGAAGTCTATTTATAAAGTTGACAAAGAGAAACAGACTTCCATGATTTCAACTATTAGAACTCGATTACAAAAAATTATTGATCATGATGATTGGAGTATAAACGAAACGTTGCAATGGGAACATGATTATGCTTCACCTTTACTTACGGACTGCGTTAATTATTATATAACTGGTCGCATATGCAAAAAAGTTTCTCAACACACGACATGTGAAGTATGTAAAAACGCACTCACGGAACAAAAATTAGACCCATTTATTAAAGAAAGCCAAATTGTACAATCTAACGATTCTCCAACTTTTATATGCCCGAACAATGGATTGTACAACTTTGTTAAAAGATTAGACAAACTGTTTAATGAATTTAAAGATTTTAAGAATGTTGCTGAAGAGATAATATCTGTTTTGTCTAAATCTCGTATATCTTTCCCATGTAAGGAACACAAAAATGATATGATATCTTATATTGTGTATTTCTATTTACAAACTCAAATGACTACTTTTGGAAGAAAACGTTCTGACCAGAAAAAAGACAACCAAAAACAGAAAAAAAATGCCAAATTCTGTAAAACCTAAAATTATTAGAGTAATGGTTGTAAGGATACTTACTCGTGTGGCAAAGCAAAAAGGGGTGCTGCAATTTACTAATTAATTTTTAATTATCGTTAAACATGGCTAACTAACATATCTTGTTTCTGCCCCTTTTAGGACACGAGTAAATATTCCCCAATAATAATTTATAAGCGTGTTTGCCTAAAATGATACATTCAAAAACAGTTGTAAAGATTAAAAATATGTTTGCATCCTGGATACTGATTGTCTTAATTAAAATGTTAGATAACTGTGATCCTAATTGTTATTACTAACTTATGTATTTAACAATTACTAATTGTGATTATTAACTTATGTATTTAATAATTATTTGTAATAAATGTTTTGTTATTTTATGAAGCTTATTGTGTTCACTGGAATGGTTTTACGTGCAATCCCACTTAAGAGACATGCAACCCAAATGGCTAAAATTGCTAATAATATAATCAGTCAATCATCATAATTTTTTGAAGTGTAAAACTAGTCAATTAGTAGATATTAATTCTGTAAAAAAATTGCACCAATGATTATTATAAACGTGTTTATTTATTGACATTTGACAATAGCTCAAAAAGGGATATTTTGTTTTCACCAATTTTGGAGTGCATGTTTCCTTAAGGTGTATATAATTATTATCAGTATGTTTATACTGAACTAATCTACAAATAATATTTTTTTACTATTTGGAGAACGTGTACTTTTAATAAATGTATTAATATATTTGAAATATTAAAGGTAAGTATAAAGACAATCATAATTTATTCTTATTGTTTTCTCTATTGTCACTTAAGAATGTTAACAGTAAAATAATGTACTCATTTTTTAATCAATGTAACTATAGATTGAAAAATTGATAATTACACATTTACAATTACAATAACATACATTAACAGCTTACTGTTACCATAACAATTATTTAAAAATGAAATCATTGTAATATGAAAATCATACTACATCACTTGCAAACATTCTACATTTAGTTATTGTTTTTACTTTAATTTATCAATATTATATAGAAGCTATACAAAAATCTGATTATGTTACTACTTGCAAATGCATATATTATTCATACATATTATTTTTATTTTTTGTATTCTAATACGTTATTTATAGGTATTTATATACTTTATGAAGTTAGATGAAATTATTCCAAAGAGTAATTTTTAAATTTACGCGAATATGGAAATTATTTATTTTTGTATCTAATGCAAATTTTTTATTTAAAATATACAAAAAATATATATATAACATTTTAAATTAAAATATATTTTTATTTTATAAAAACATTTTTATTTAAAATATACAAAAAATATAAATATAACATTTCATATATATAATTTTTCACACCTGTATACTTGTTTCTAATTACTATTTCACATAATGAATTTATGAACAAGAACGCAAATTTTTCTTTTTTAAACATTTGTTTTCATATATTTTCATTTAAGCAGTCAAAATATGAGCAATTATAACCAACAAAAATGCGTATGATTAGGCCAAGACGATCGACGCACCATCTACAGTTCGGCAACATTAAGAAAAAGCCAGAACCATTGACGGAATTACAAGTCGGATAGGGCTGGCTAAGATTATTAATAAACCCCGTGGAGACGGTCAAACTTTGACATTTGTTAACCTCAAAACACGCTTCTATTTGATCAAGGTTTTGAGGGGGTTTAAGCAGGTCAAATTAATCGCTTGATGGCTCATTTTATAGAGGAGGGGTATGTTTTTGCCGTTTTTTCTACGATGTTAATTAACGAAATGCCCCACCTTTGAAAATGACCAATTTTTGAACTTCGTCAGTGATCAATTTTTTTTGGTTTAGTGTATATTCGCATTAGTTTGTATTTCGTCACATGTGCACGTAAAGTCGTACTTTAATCCCTGATTTTAGGGAGTAAAGTGCAATTTTAATACCGCGGGAGTAAAACATGTCTCTCGGGAGTAAAGCTTCGCTTAACTCCCTCGAAGGACAGTTTCACTCCCTAGAAACTAAAAATGCACTTTACTCCCTCAAATCCAGGGATTGAAAGTTAGACTTTTTACATGCACTTATGTGACGAAAACCGCGGGGAGCAAAACTCAACTTTACTCCCTTGATGCAAAATACACTATCATATAATAATAAGAGTATCCAATATTATTTAAAGTTAAGCCTCCACGCCACGTCAAGGCGGCGAATATTATTGCAAAAATACGATTTTTAGATATTATAATATTAATTAAAA